>JAIZAY010000029.1:0-247500 GCA_029531755.1 Holothuria leucospilota
GGTAATTCAAATTTGAATTATTGTTGTAACAATTGTGCTTGTGAAAAATAATTGTTTTCTCTACAACTTTATCTAAGAAAAATTCAGCCCTAACTTTTCATTGGTCACGAAACAAGGGACTCAATTTGGAGGTACCTCCCAATGTCTATTATGTTTACGAGGTTTTCGTAGTTTCACCGCTGATGACATCATACAACCCTCGACCTTCAACAAACCCACAGGGTCCCCTTTCTCTTAAAGTAACAATTGGCCTGTGAAAAGGATCCATCACCCCTGTCTTGAAATATCGTGTTTATTCAAGATTTTCGGTTTTTGACCTCTGATGACCTCAAATGATTCTGACCTACACTGAAAACAATAGGGTTCTTTCCCTCAATATGATTAAACTTATATATCAACGTTAGAAAATTGTTTTCAACATTGCTATCTTGTGAGGATAACCGTGTTTACAGGCCCAATTTTTTTAGAATTTTGTTTTTTCACCTTCGATGACCTCAGATAACCTTTGAAATTTTCCAAAATCAAGAGGGTTCATCTACTGACTATAACGCATGTACATGCCAAGTATGAAAAGCACCCAGCTTCCTACATAGACTGAGATATCGTGTTTACAAAGTTTTTCGGTATTTTACGTTTGTGACCTCATATGACTTGTGACCTTCACCAGAATCATTAGCGATCCTGCTCTCAGTATGGTAATAATATATTCCAAGTATGAGAACTATCCATGATTGCTATCTTGAGATATAGTGATTACAAGCCAAACGTCACAAACACACATACATGCACAAACACACAGCCATATGCACACAACCGCCATCGTGATTGCACAGATTCCTTTCGCTTTCGGCAAGGAATCAAAAAGAGGAGACAAAGCCCTTGAACAAGCTCATTGGATTTAGCAAGGCAATTATAGTCTATTTTATATAAGCATGCTGATGATCCTCCCCCCCCCCCTCCCCCCGTGATAAACAATGCTTAAAATAAAAATTGATTTCAGCTATGTTGTGGCATCGTACATGAGGACAGAGATTCATCATTCATAAGTGTAAAATTTGCAAAAAAAAAAAAAGGGAAGACATTTTTTATGCGATTTCCCAGGTTCTGGGGGCAAGTATAATCAGATAGCCGAGTTGTCATTATTTTTACTAGTATTTTTCAAGTAGGCAATTCTCATTTGGGGCTAGGAGATCGGGGGGGGGGTCTTCCCTCCCCTCTCCCGCAGGCTGCTGCTCTGTAACTGGAGTAATGTTTGAAGAAATTGAGACAGTGTCATCCTCTTAAAATATTTAGGCCAAATACCATCTAATTTTTTTGAATTTGTGAGTTTACAACATTTTCTGTGCTTTATGATATTTTTAGCGAATGTCCGAAAGTATTGTCTACATAATAGGTAAGCTCAATTCAAACTTACACTGATGTGATGTGCCGTACACCACACTACACTATACGTAACAGGATGCACTTAGCATGCCTGAATGCAATTTGCTCACTTGGCAAATTTGTTTTCTTTTGTTTTTTGTTTTTTTTTTTGTTTTTTTGAAAAAAGGAGGAAAAAATTTGTTGCTTGGCCAAACGCAGTGTCTAAATGATCGACGAAAAATGTTTGCCAACACGCATCTCAACTGACTCCTTTTGAGATCTCATGAGTTATAAAAATAATGTACCAGTTAAGCATTCCCCACACAAAAAGTAAGGAAAGGCCCTGGTTTCGAACCGAAGGTTGGGATCCAACTTGGGTTTGCCGAAACATTCTTGGCAGTCACTTCGCTAGGTGAAGTGTCAGTTCCGGTGTAGCAGATTTATTTATCCGGGCAAGTAATTATTGTAACGGACTAGGGCTGCTATTAAATAGGCCACTGGGTACGATTTTTTTCTTAAATTCTTTTATGCCGAAACCTTCACTGTCATTTGTGCATTAGTCTGAAATGTGGTCGTCATTCCCATATGATTTCGTATTTTCTTTGACACAATTTTTAACGTATGGCCGGCTACGCAGTCATTTCCCCTCGCCAGCATACTGCATTGTTTCAGAACTAGGGCACACGTGTTTGCAAGCTTCGTGTGACAACGTATGTTTTCGATATACTAATCGTGTTGTATAAGTACGTGTATTATGAACAACCAATGTTCGTATTGTATATAGCTTACTGTTGAGACGGCACTCATGAAGGCGTGTCAGGAAGTAAGTCTAACGAATCAGAATAGTTAAAAGATTATATGCTGTTTATATGAGAGAGCAACCACGTGTTTTTGCTTGCTGTCCAGATAATAGACAGGAGCTGACTCAGCTGAGATTAATTAAGGATGATTCTTCAGTTAGCTTTTTCAATGAGTAAACACGTACATTTTCGGAGCGAGAAAGAACGAGAAACACTTAGCCAGATTTTTTTAGTGTAAATAGCTCCTCGTACGGTTTAATTTTCCGCTATGCCTAGTGTATTTTACAAACAGTATTTGGCATTACGCAGTTTGGGCGGATCGTCCGCAGATCAAGTATTTCAATTACGCAGCCGGTGCGCTGCTGGCCCAAGTTATATTTATCACTGCGCAGTTCTCCTACTCTGATCCAAATAGTAGTAAAAGAAAGCTTGATTTGACTCCAAATTTTCTTCGATGTCTGTCCCTGAACGGCAACGAAAATGACGCATTTTCTATATATGTAGTGTGCAACCATTATCGTTGACTTTGTACAGTTACGTACGGATGCCTACGTAGCTAGCTTTGTGGCTTAGTCCTTGTAGTAGAGGTGCTGAGCAACAGAGTCCGAAAGCGCTCAGTTGCCTCACATACAGTATCATGCAAAACATGTTTGACTTGTTGACCTAACCTGCCTAAGAAAGACGGGAAGTTTGGTCAAGTTACAAACAGAGTATATTATCCCTTACAACCTATGTTATGCACTCAACACACTGTGCAGGCGTAAGTACGTCAGATGAAGCAGTACTTCGGGACAGTGCACACCAGGGCGACGTAATTTTCGTTGTTTGTAGAGAGTATTATTTCCAGACATTAAAAACACAAACATGGGTGGGATACAATTATAAAATGCTTGAAAAATAACCATATTTAGGTATGCACGTGCCTGAAATGGATTCATTATCGTGAAAAACAAAATGCTGGATAGGTTCAAAAACGTTCGGCTTGCTACAGTAAAGTTGCCAAGTTGATAGCTAGTAATTTTTGAAGGTGCGTCAATTACGGGCCCGCGCCAATTTCGGTTCCTTTACTTTACGAGGAATTTACTGTAGCGCAGATGTTGTGAAAGACATTATATGTGTATATATATATATATATATATATATATATATATATATAGTTTTACCGTGCTCAATTTTATTGTGTATTTTTTAAATTGTACGTTTGGCCGTGTCAACGATCAGTTGCATTTTTGCCACCCGATGTAGGGTTTAAACCCGAAACGTCGTGGAATTTTTCACAAACTTTTAGCACTACTTACTACTTCTTCTTTTATATTATATATATATATATATATAGATATATATATATATATATATATATATATATATTGTATTTTATTGTATCATTTGCCCTTCTTGCAATTTACAGTACGTGGGATCCTCTGTTAAACTTCGCGCGCGGTTAAACCAGCACAAGTCCTCCTTACGTTCGTTTTCTAGACCTGCTACTAGGCAACGCAATGGATGCTGGCGTTTGTATGAGCACCTTTCTATTCATTCCCCAAACGAATTCAATTTCACTATTTTAGAAGTCCTTGACAGCGAACACGGCCTACGTGATAAAGAAACAAGCTGGATTTGGAGGCTTGACACTGTCTTTCCAAAAGGCCTTAACATCAATGATGGGTTTCATGTCCAAGTTCGCAAATCACGTGTTAATTCCAGATAGCCATTGTGTTATTGTTACGCTTCAATTGTAATCGCTTTCAGCTTTCTCTCTTAAAGTTGCTTCTCTTCAGCTATTTACGGTGTTTTCGTGTTCTTTAGTACATTTGCTGTTAAGTTGCCTCTCGTCGAAACTGATGAAGGGCCCTGTGTGGTCCGAAAATTTAAATATGTTTCACCATTTACTGTTTACGCTATTTGTTTGATACTGGTGTGATGCTACTTTTCTTGAACTATATATATATATATATATATATATATATATATATATATATATATATATATATATATATAGATAGATATATTTATATAAGGACACTCAAAAACGAAACCCATCTATTACAAACAGTGGCAGAGCTTCAGATGTACGGATGTTTCATAGGAAGCGGCTCCTTAAGAGGGTATAAGCTGCACTTTAACATCGTCTTACACCAGCAACCCGTGTTCAGAAAATTTGACTTTTTCAGTTATCATAAATCTCGGGAAACCGCACTTTAATACACAAATTAGTGTCTATAAATCCAGTAGGCGAAATGTTCTGCCCGAAAAGGAGTCAAGCTCCCCGATGGAAAGGGGGAGAGGGCAACCGAAGCTCCGACAAAAGTGACGGGTTGCCGAAAGGATGGGTGATGTGATGTGAAATTTTAGGAGGTCGAAGGGCCCAGACAATATTGAGGTTCTTACTGAAGACCAGCTCAAAATTTGAAGTTTTCACTGAAGAATTTGCCCTCCTTGGGGGCAAAACTAAGAAATTCGCGCCTCGGCTGGTCGTTGTCGGGGGATTACTTATTTATCGTAACTCTTAAGGTTTTCCGTCAAAAGTGGAATTTACATGGAGGAGAAAACGTCCCCGACGGGACTAATGTCCCCCTGACCCCATCCCTGTCTACAATTCTGCGTCTAGCGTTCGTGAGTAGCCAGTATGATCATTGCGATGTTCATCGTACGGATGTTGGCTTTCCAAAGTAAGTAGGTAATTGCGGTAAACCACACACTGAAAAGGATGAATTTACGACAGCTCGCATTTAACCTGTACTAGTGGCCAATTACTCTTCACCAGCTACTGGCGGATCCAAGGGGAGGGGGGCAACGGGGGCCATGGCCCCAGTCAAAGATGGCCAGAAATTGCTTCCGGGAATTCGCTGAATAATTAAGGAATAATCTGCAATAGGGAAACTTTTATCGGTCGGAGATTAAATAGTTGAGACTCTAAATTTAGCTAAATTACGGTCGAGGCGTATTTTCTATTCTACAACACCAAAATGACGGAAATTTGAAGCTTCTATTCATAAAACTCCTAAAGTTTGATGGCAATTGTAAAATCTCTACCAATCTTCATGCAATACGCCACCACAACAATAAATCTCTTCAACGATTAAAAGTCCGACACTTAATGGCTCATATCATCACTGCATGTAGCCCGCATATCAAACCCGTACTATTCAAAACAAGTGGAAAATGAGTACGACGTCGGAGGCGGGCCCCGTCCCATCACTGCAATTGCTGCATTGAATATGCGTCACCCAGTTACCTATCCAACAATTCATAAGTTACTGAAAATCCCCGCAACCCCTCCTGTGTCAAATGCTGAACCAAAAAGATGTTTCTCGAAAGTCGAACGGAAGGTGACTTCACTTCGTTCAACCATGACTGGGGACAGACTCATGCGCCAATCCTTCTTCAGGCACATAGAGATAGCCTGCCAGACCCAGGTTGTGTCATTGAACATGTCGTCACCGGTTGGGTCAGGAGATTAAAGTTTAGTTTCAGGATTTAGACTGGACATCTGCATAATTGACCGTGATTTACTATACTTGCCAGTTCCTAATAAGTTGTACTATAATTTATGAAACGGAATCCTTTAACGTATGGGGATTGTGATTTTAGCACCATTTTCCAGCTAAGGCAAATTTTAAAGGAAAATGGAATTCCACAACCTATGAGAATTAAAATGTCTTGGAGAAAGATCATCCTTACTTTATTCTATAAATACCTGAATTTTTTATCCAGAATTATATCTAGGAAAACGGAATTTTTCAGAAGAAAATTTATTTTTACAATTATACACTTTTGTTGCACCTAATCGCATCTGAGGGCATTCAGTTATAGAAAAATGTTTCCTTAGACCTTTCCCCATATCACTGTCCCACCAGTTTGGCCCCTACCAAACAAAGGCCCTAGATCCCCCAGTGAGGCCAGCTATTCTAAAAAGCAGTCAGACAGACAAACGGGACTGAGGTTGAGGGCCGCGTACCAAAACAGTTGATTGAATGATTTAAAAGAGCTCTGGAAAGAGCAAGCGCAGATAAAACGTTGCAAACACGTAGTTGGGTAATACCACTCAACAATTGCACTTCATTTTGTTTTTAACAAGTATATTGAAAAAGGACCTGCAGAGATTTTAATTGCAGTAATCAGTCAACACGCGTTCAATACCATAAGATTTTGGATTGTACAATCACCTCACCAAAAAATGAGATTACTAGGAAAGATTTTTGCTACAACATGTGTGTAAACATGGGGTTCGGGCAAACCCTCTTTCCCTGTGAACTACACCTCAGCACCACCCCTCCCCCCGCTCTTTTCATTTTTCTTCGCACCCAATTGTACTGAAATAGCACACCAGGCGCGGATCCAGAAATTTTGAGAGGGGGGGGCGCCAAGATGGAAAATCCCATGTGCACCGAAGGTGCACCACGAGCGCGAAGCGCGAGTCCCTACGCGTGGGGTCCAGGGGCCCGTGGTAGGGCCCCTGGCGGGGTCCAGGGGCGTAACCCCGGTGGGGGTCCAGGGGGCGAAGCCTCCGGAAGGTCTCGCAATATTGCATTTTTAAGAGCACAGAAATCGGCTCCAGTTCTTATGTCAGTGAGATTTTATTCCTTTTCATGTTGCATGGAATTTGATGCGTATGGCTTAGTATAAGTTACTGTATGTACCTGCAGAAGTTCCGGAGAATCTAAGTTATCTTAAAACTTGAACTTGAAATGATTTTTGCCATAATGAGTGTTTTATTTTCGTTATACGGTATTCGGGTATAGGAAGTTAGATGAAACAATTGCGCGCGAAGCGCGCTGAAAATTTGAATTTACATTTAAAACCATTACTATGGCTAAAGGTGTCAATTCCCTTTTGTGAACAATTAGAAGGTGGGTTCGATACTAAGTTTTCAGTTCTCATAAGAAGAGGAGGTGAAAAAATGAATATCAGTTGCGTCACATCCTTACAATACTGGCTCCTCTGAAATCACGTTCGTGCACACGAATGATTGGCTTATGGTAGAACCCCACCGATGAGTAATGCGAATACGTTTGGGACCTTATTGATAGTAAAAGAAGCAATTCAAGGCTAAAAGTGCGCAGATCAAGCAAAAATCAAGAAATATTGAGAAGACTTTGCAAAAACCGTGAAAGATTTCAAACGACTTTTGGTAGAAAGTGATGAAAATAAATCCATCACTCAATACAAACGTACCTTTCTCCGTAAGCGTAAACAATTGGCGCGAAGCGCGCCGAAAATTTTCGGTATAGAACCTCCCGAGAGCTCTGCATTAATTGTACACTGAAAAGGGGGGGGGGGGCAACAGGACTCTCACAACCTAACATCCATATGGGAGGAGAGATGATGTATTACCTTTTTTATGAATTACTGAAGGGTAGACCCTTCAGAAATCTATGACCGATGGTGCCGGCGGGAGTGGGTGATTGGGGGAACCGCAGATAACTGCTAAACTGTGCCTTTTTAGGCAGTGGGATTTTGTATACGCTATATACAAGAGTGGGAGAGCCTTTTCTTGTTAGTACATGAGAGTGCAATCCCAGGAAGGGGTTTAACCTCCCCTTTGAAAAATTTTTGTTAATTTTAGGGGGTCTATATGCAAAATGTTAGTATCTTTGGGTCATTCTAAAGTGATTGTTTGTTTAAAAAATGTCCACAGTTTAGTGAATTCTAACTTTTGTTCGGGTGAAAAAAGGGAAGTAAGAGACGGTCAATATATTGTCTTCAAACCTTAAGTCCCAGGAAAAATCATGGGCGTGGATCCATCTCCAAAAGTGGGGGGGGGGGGACTTTCTCACATTTGTGAATTGCCGTCCTGGTGGAAGAAGCAGTGGTGGTAGCCAGAATTTGCGTCACGGGGAGGCAATACGTTTTGTGATCGTCGGCATGGGGGAGGGTCTAAGGAAAATTTTTCCAGAACTGAATGCCCTCAGATGCGATTTAGTGCAACAAAAGTGTAGGATTTTTAGGTTACTTTCCTTCTAAAAAATTCGTTTTCCTAGGTATAATTGCAGTCTCTTCCATCATTTTTGAAAAGTGAGGGGAACTTTTTGACGATGCCCCCCCTTTTAAAGAGTGAGAGGGACGCGTCCCCCGTCCCCCCATGAACCACGCCCATGGGAAAATTGTACACGCAATTATACCTGCGTGGAGTCCACGGAAACATTCTTGGACTATAGTAAAATATTTCCTTTACACTTTAAAAGGATATCCAAGGTTGACAGAGAACAGTATAGCGCCTCCCGGGAGCTCTGGATTAGTTACAGTATACAAAAGAGGAACCAACGGGATTCTCACTGTCTACCCGACATCCATATGGGAGGAGATATGATGTATCACCTTCTTTTTGGGTATAGCAAGAGGGATAGTGGACAGGCAAAATTCGTTTCAGCAAAGATTTTCGTCGTTATTGAACGTCGCCGTAAAATGTTTGGAAATAAGCAACGGCAATTACGTACTTTCAATCTTTCAAATCATGTGCTAAACTAGATTAGTCAAAGATCCCATAATGATGAGAGCCCTGCAGAGAAGGAGATGTACGTTTTAGAGAAAAATGTTTGCATTGGAATAACTTCTTGCGTCATAGCTTTGTCAATGGTATATGAAATCGGGTGTAAACCCTTTCGTATGCACGCGAAGCGCGCCGAAATTTTGAATAAAATATTAGTCCATGACAAAACCTGCTATTCAGAAACGAATCTTCTGACTGAGAATTCTTAAAAGGCACTTTTGCTCCTTTGTTCCCCCGTGAGTAGTTACCGAAAGCTATTGATAATAAGGACAACTCTGACACAAGGCTTTACGCTAGCGGCGTGTGCGAAAATTTGGAATTTGTCAAGAATTTCCAAAGCTTATGACAGTTTGAGAACAGTATGTGAAAGAAAATGGTTAAAACAATCAAACCAATCATCAAAAATGCATCTCGCCCTACACCCCCACAGAAATCTGTAGCTTAAACGACTTTTGGGACCATTAAAAAAAAAGAATCGATGGGGGAGGGGGACACACGTCACCCATTGCCCACTGTGCCGACGCAACAGTCTGTAGCGTAGAAGCCATTTTTAAACTTTTCAGAGTTTCGAAATCGAATTGGGTATGCACGCCGCTACTTTGCCTGCAACAGCTGGTGCCACTGTGCACAATAGCACTTCACCTGACAGCTTGTCTTCTGTATTCATTCTGCAAGGTCTGTATGGAGAAAACTTTGCCTCTCAAACCCTCTAGATTACAAAAAAAATTTCACTCTTTAACACAAAATTGTTACTAAATTTCAGTGCAGCTAGCCGGGCCCATACTGCATATGTCACGATGTTTACTTATTTAGATCTTAATTCAGGGATTATTACTCAGCTATTCACCTGTTTTCGAACATTGTAGCTCTCCTTTCGTCGCCAACCACTTTGAAAGATATCTAAAGAGATAATCCAGCTATAGCTCCACCCAACCCCTACAGAAATATATACTTTGAATACGTTCTTAGACTCTTTTATTCATTTTTTGCTCTTAATTTTCTTTCTCCTTTTCTTTTTTTTTTCTTTTTCTTCCTTTTTTTTCTCCTTTCGTTTTTCCTTTCGTGGTGAGGGGTGGGGGGCGGGCCCTCCGGGATCCGCGCCTGTAGCACACTACACATTGTCGGGGCCTTGGGTTGCCCCTTAGAGCAAACCAAGGTGCCATTTCCTGGTCCTTCTTCCAGCTTCTTGATCATACCTAACGAACCCCTTTTGGAAAAGCTTGCTTTCGGGCCCGTGCAAGCTTTTTCACTTTTATATACACACAATCAGCAATTGCACCGCTGCATAACCATACTCCATCCGTGTATAAAACAACACGGTACACAAAACAAAATATCCCATAGTTATGACTGAAAAGGTAATATGTCATACAGTTTGCTACGTAGGCAACCTAGCAACACTTCAGAACAAATTTGGAAGGAGTTAACCAGTAACTTCAAATACTGAAATAATTTAAAAACATGTAAGCATTGATCATTGCCTCTGCAACGCTGCTACTTTTGTCTTGTCCAATATGATGCTTGGAAAACACAACATCAATTCAAGGGCCGCACCGACAGAGCATCATGCTGCTCTAAGGCCGCGTTTGAGAATCACAAGCTTAGAGAGAGTCACACATCAAAAGCGGCGTAGCTTCGGGGCCTTTGGGGCCTGAACCCCCTCACAAAATCGTCGCACGCCCCCAACACCCACTAGCGATCTTGGCAAAAATAAATCTCACTCGACTGGGTAATTCAACTTGATGAAGATAGACTCTAGCTGTGGAAATTCACCATTCCAATCAATCCACTAAAATCCATCGGGATAACTCCACTCTGAATAATTTTGAATAAATTTGGAAAGAATGTGTTTGAGCATAAAATAAAATCAAACGTTACATTTTCTTCACCGAAATTGCACATCTTGATGGCTGCTATCAAGACTGGCAAGTGCCATTTCCGGCGATCTGGGATGTATTAAGATCTCAAATTTTCTTGGAAAGCTCCAGCCCCAGAGACCCCCCTCCCAGAAAAAACTAGCTACGCCACTGTACATCAGGATGTGTGAAGAGGCCACAGGAAAGTCCATTGACCTGTCTTTGCTTCAGCAATCGCCCCTCAAACGGTCCTAAGGTCACATACCCGAGTGGCGGTCGTCACATCTTCAGAATGGTCATTCCATCCATGACCCACATACGCCATCACTGGAGGGTCACCAAAAAGATGATCAGACAATACTGTGTTATTTTCTAAGGGAGTAGATGGGACGATTTTTTTTCCATTCCAACAGATCTCGTGGTACAATATGAAATGTTTGAACAAATCTACGGATATGAAGGTGCTTAAATTGTATCAAAGGAGAAGTTACAAATTATTCAATTGAAAGGTGCTTAAATTAATTAATTCACCGAAACCATTACGTGAGGGGTGCATTATCCGAACCTTCTACTGCCCTCTAATGACGTGCTTGCATGAAGCAACAAACCACCGATACGGCATCATGAACTTCGCTTACTAATGTATTTGTGATCAACTTCTTATCATCTATACATGTTAGAATGAGAAACGTGACGATTGTTTAAAGGGAATAAGCACTCGCGCCAAATTTGTTTTGATAAATCAGCATGTTCTTGCAAAGCTCTTCTTACTTACCTTACAAGTACCTCTGAAGATAATATTGGGGTGACGGCAAACTAGCTTAAACTTAAAGTCAAGTTTTCTTTTTCAGTGATGCAGGTCTACCTTGGACCAATTAATCGAAACCCACAGCTTTGGTTGTAAGCCTGGACTGCATTTTTGTGCGTACCGGAAGTAGACTTGTGAGTATCGCTTGCCCGATGTTGGTCATTTGTTTGATCAAGACCGACTACTCATATCTTCAGTTCTTGTCAGATCATATATTTTAAAATCAAGTCGAATAGTTTCGCGGTTGATTTTTGCAAGTTACCCTGTAATAAACTGTCTTGGGTATTTCCACTAAAGAATAAACGTAACTGAGTTAGATCAATGCAAGCTTAAAAGAAACGGTTAGTAAAAAACTCAACGGCAAATATATGTTTGACGAAAAATTTGCTGTAGGTAAAGGTATGAGTTACAAACCGAGAAATTTGACAAACTATAATGCAGGCTTTTTAAATTTTAATAACGAGAAAAGCCAATTTTTGTTTTATGTACGTGTGCAGTAGACAGAATGCTACTTGCAACATGTCATTAGATGTAGGGTGACCACATTATGCTCATGTTTTCTTCGCTAATACGTCTTAGTGACCGATTGTACGGATGCCCGTAAAGTTTCATGCGAGTAACGCAACTTGCAACAATCATGCATGGGGGCATCCGTACCTCGAATTTTCAAGCATTTGATACATTACATAAGAATATTTATGGATTGGTAAACAATGCTGACATGGTGGTTATAACTTCAATTTGCAGTAAAGTAGCTTATTCCAAACAAGCTCCTGCACATCGATTAACAATAATTTTCTAAAGGAAAACATACTCGATTGCTCAGAAGGTTGTACTTAGTCCGATCTTCGTTTCTCGAGATTGTAACAGGGGTAACCTCGAAAACGGAGACCGAAAAAGTGAAGACGTGCAAATTTCCAAGTAGACTTCATTTGATCCATGTAAATACTGTGACCTAGACTACAACGGGGGTGACATCAAGTCCTGTCCAGGCTTAAGGGGGGGGGGGGTCACACTGAACGATGCGCTGAACTTCGCCCAGCCGCGCTTGCAAAAAGCAATAACCAATGGATAAAGAATTACTTAAAGGTGGCCACACCGGCGCGGCACTGAGCTGTCCGGGAAGGTGTGATTGCCCATTTTGCATCCATTGTATTTAACTTTTTTGCAAGTACGGCATGCAATGCGCGGGACAGCTCAGCGGAGGCTACAACACTACAACACATTAACACTACTCAAACCTGTTTTCAACTACGCTTAACGCAGTAAGCCTGACACTATTACTAGAACAGGAACGGTTAAGGTCAATTTTCAAGAACCTTGAGACTGAACAAAGTTGCATGAACTATTATTATTCATTTTTATCCGTTGTTCAATACACACTGAAAAATAGTCTCAAAGCCGTCCTGAGACTAAACGTAATACGAAAACTCTTTGAATGTATAGGTGATGAATCGCAATTCTGAGAAAGAAGTGAACCCTCCTTGCTTTAATCATGCATAATGTTAATAAGATACAAACACGTTTCCACAATTCACTCGATGGAACACCTGTTGGTTATTAACGCCCATGACCTATGATGTAAAATTAAAACACCTACTACCATGAATCACTGCCTAGGTTTTAAAGAAACGTGATAATACACTACAGATACGTCTTCAGAGTGAAGCTCAAAATTACCCTAAGAATATACACATCGACGAGAAAGGGACGGAGGAGCAGCGGTGGAGTGGGGAGGGGGCTTTAAGAATTTGGATTTCAAAGTATGCTTCCTTCACATCCCAAATTTTCATGAACGAGCTCACCTGTTTATATCCGTTTTATGAAATTTGTCAAATTAAAAAAAAAAAGTGTCATTGTGTTTTTTTTTTTCAAAAAGCGTATTTTAATGAAAGCACACGATGCTGTATGAAATTGGATTTGAGGGCCCTTGAATTTTTATTTTCCCCAATATATTTTTGGTTCCCCTTGGACTTCTCCTCAAGAAAGCAGTCTAAAACGTCCAGCACTACCCCCCCCCCCCCTCACTCATACCTGATAACAGCTTCCCTCACCCGTGAAATTACAAATATATTGCATTTATTATGATATTAAGGAGGACTCTTCGAGATTAGGAATGTAACCATGACGACGGAGAGGGTGCATAAAGTAAAGTATTTTTCTGCCATCTTATTTCCTTTAATAATTGTTTGGGTGTAATGCCATTCGCGCCCGTGTATTTCCTTTAATGTAAAATATTCAATTTCTCTTTTGTTTGTATCATAAAAAAGTTTTATTTGATTCTATTATATTCCAGGACTAATAACTCCTTGCAAATGCAAAATTTTATAACATTGCAATCTACTTCTTTGAAAGATGATTTACCAAGTGGCATTTGTGTCTAGTGTGCCTACGTTAGCCTACTGTTAGCACGTATTGGTTAGAATCCTTTCAAGAATGCCAGTCCTGCAATACGGATAGTGGGAGTCCCTTATCAAGTTTTGAATGAATGGTTACGAATGAGAACAGATGCTGTGAAAACGCACAAAAGCTGACGAAGGTTCGTCTCAAACAGTCCAATCATCCTTGTTATAAACATAAAATTGTTAATATTACAGTAATTACCTGTAATATTTCTTGATTTGAGAGTTAATAGGGTAGGACCAACATGGAATGACCGAGGAGACGGCCGCGGGCAGGTGGAGGGAAGGGGGTAGGCCATTAAACTGCAAAGGCAAAAATATTGAACCAAAGTATGCTTCTTTCATCTCCCCTACTTTAATGAACAAGCACCCCTTCTTGTCTACTTTGTGAAATTTGTTCAATTTCAAAAATAAAAAAAAAATATAATCAAACCTTCTCAATAAACGTACATCGCAGACAGCACAAAATGCAGTATTCAATTGCATACAAGTAACCTTGAATTTCCAGTTCTTCCCAAATAGGTTTCCTCTTCCCCTTGGACCCCTTCCCCAGAAGGGCAGTCTCTAACGTTCAGCCACCCACAGTACTCTTAACTGATAACTGGTTCATGCGCCTATGTGAATACAAATACATTGCATTTATTATAATATCTGAACTGGACTTCTCGAGATTAGAAATGTAACCATGACGACCGAGGTGGCGACTCATGTTTAGTACTTTTCGGATTCCGCCACGATTATCTGAATTTCTTTTATTGTATTGGGTGCAATGCCATTCCCCCGTGTATTTGCGTTAATGTAAAATATTCAATCTCTCTTTAGTTTGTATAATAGAACGAGTTTTATACTCCTTACATATGCGAAGTTTTATATCTTTGCAAATCTAATTCTTGGAAGATGTTTTGCTAAGTTTCACTTGTGGTGACCAGTACGCTTATGTTACTGTTAGCACGTATGGTAGAATTCTGCCAAGAATGTCAGTCGTGCAACATGGAGAATAGGGAAAGTCCCTTATCAAGTTTCGAATGAATGGTCACGATTCACGAATGCAAACAGTTAGAGTGATAAATTACAAATTCTGACAAAGATTCGTCTCAAATAGTCCAATCATCCTTGTTAAAGGAAGCACAATGTTAATATTTTACTTACCTGTGACATTCCTTGATTTGAGAGTTGATAGGGTAGGACCAACATTGAATGACCGAGGAGGTACACATCCATAGTACCTGAATAGATGATGAAAGAGAATATTGTTAGTGTAATTCACGTATAATACAGGTATTGTAGTGATCCTGATGACAGTCCAGTGTTTTACCACATCAGGGATGGAGGGGGGGGGGGGGCAGCCGCTTTATTTTTATAGCTAGGGAGTCCTTGTAACTGGTATTCAACCAACAATCGGAAAAGACGCCTGCATTACAATTATAATGAAATTAAGAATAAAACATGCCTTAAATGGTGTGCGTGACATTATCGTGTAGGCTACTTGTTCTTTAAATACACGTGTTGTGTTAAAGGCGGTATGACGTTTTAAATTATCGTACCGCACACAATCTGGCAATGAACACTAGTCAGACTATTACCTTATTTTACTTTTCAATTTACATGAAAAAACTTTTAGTTTTTAAATTCACAGTTTAAGCTGATGCATTGGATTGCAAAGGCTGTGGTTTTATGTTAAACGAGGCTGCTCAATTTTAATCCTACCCTTCCCAAAGTGTAATAAAAATGAGTTTGCTGTTTCTTTTTTGTCAGAAAAGTATTTTCTGTCGTTAACTTGTGGGCAGTTAAAAGAGTGACATTTTTTGCACGAATAGTTTCAAATTAAGTCACTCTACTACGTTTTTCCTTCTGATTAAAGCATTACAAGCGCCTCGATACAGTAAATACTTTAAACTGTAACCTTGTGGAGGATCCTGGAGCGGCCACTTTCCAAAACAAGTATTGCTCTAAACATACGGATAACTGAAAAACTTGCATTTGACAATTGCATTTGATTTAGTTTACATTAATCTACAGTGCAGACTTGCTTTCTACGTAGCTGCAACGTATCTCATTTTTATTATGTGTAACGTTACAGGGAATAATTTGTACGCGTTACTTTATTTTCACAGCTTTGGGATTAATTTATTAACACCAAAGTAATGTGGTAAGGAAATTTTACCCCCCCCCCCAAAAAAAAACAAGCAAAACAGCAACTGCATGCACTCAACTAAATTCAATCGAAAGTTGCACTCAAAATGAGACAAAGTCATACTACGCGTACAATTACTGTATGTCATTATTCATACCCAGGCTATTCTAAAGACAAATAAAGATAGAGCTCACATTTCGAACGAAATATTTTAAACTTACCGTCGCTTGTATTTCTCTTTATTTGAAATCACTGATGTACGCATACACTGTTAGCACAAATTAGTCAAACATTGTCTGATACGCCTAACCCAAGTTAGTCAAAGGCGTTTGACTAATTTTGTACCAATTGACTAGATTTCTGACCAATTTTCAACCTCTTTGACCATTTTTTTACTAATAATTATTGGTCCATCATTGTGCAATTAGTCAAATATCATTAGAAATTGGTCAAAATGAGTGACTAAAATAGGTTAGGCGTATCAGACAATGTTTGACTAATTTGTGTTTACAGTGTAAGACAATCTTTAACAAAAGTTCTATTATTTATACTATTTTGACAAGCTACAGCAAGCTACTTTTCGTAGGAATACAATCGACAAAATACGGGCTAATAAAACAGGCCTATTTATATCATAAAATATTTAGACTTAGCAGTTTCCATGAAATGCATTAAACTTTGCAACTTATACTGTCAAGCTTAAACTATTTTTTGTTGAATGATTTGATTCTTTGTGGTCTTTAAAAAAATAAAAAACCCTTGGGGAAAGGGTTAATAATTCCCTGCTAAATACCGGCCCAATGCTCAATTAACATGTCAAAGTACCTTGTGACAGTAGGTACGGGATGGGAAAATTCGCAAGTCCCAAATATTCCCCATTTTTTTTCAAATGTAAATGGTTCCGAGTGGAGCCTCTTTATGGCAGATCAAAGAAACGTACCTCTCAACATCAACAGGGCCCCAAACCCTGAACATTCAGACGTATTACTACAATGTGTGCGTTTGCATTGTCATTTAAGGTCTTTAAAAACAATAAAATGCTTCTTATGCAAATTAGCCTGATAAATTGCTTCTAAAAATAGTTTAATAGACACAAGGTGATATCACTGCGAATAAATTAATTTAAATTCGTTGTAATCAATGAATTTAATGCCGGATAATTATCATCCAAGGTTTTCTTTTTAAATGATTAACACACTTGTTCACAGGTGGTACCTTTAGGAAAGATATATGAATTAGTTTAACATTATGTAAGATAAGAAATGAAAATCCCTCTGAGGTATAGAAAGAAAATGCGTTAGTCGTTAGTTACACTTTAGCAGAAATTTCAACAGTTTTGTGTTTGTTTACATAGCACGTAGATGTTAATTGGGGACAGCAGCGATCCGTCTTTGAAAGTGTGTGTGTGTGTGTGTGGGGGGGGGGGGTGCACGGTGGGTAGTTAGTTGCACTATGTAAGCGGAGCGCCAACATCAGTTGGCGCGGAGCGTACAAAGTAAATTGAGGCCAAAATGCCCCAAAAATCACCGGAAACAGCCCTTTCCAGTCTTTGCAACGTGATACTATGACAACTATCTGAAGTATTTCCAAAAAAAAGATAGGCCTATTGTAAAAAGTCTATTTAGAAGTTTTCTTAAACACTAACTCAAATTGTTTTCATGATTTCCGAATCTGTCGGGTTGATTTCATGGGGGAGAATTGCAGCCATGGCGTATCCCCCCCCCAACCCCCTTTCCCAACGCCCCACCTAAAATACGTAAATTTTGGAACACAATTTTACTTCAAAGGCAGCATATGTAGCACCAGATTGCATGTAAAGACACCAATTTTGTAATAAATTCTGAAAGGACAGGGGGACACACCTTTCCTTTAGACCCTCCCCCAGGCCCGCGATCACAGAACATACTACAAAGCCCTCGTGAGAGAAATCTTGGCTACGCCATTGCTTCTGGAAGGCAGTAATTTAATTTTATTCAAATTTGTAAAGTACGGTAATGATAAAATAGTTCGTAGGAGAGAACTACCCAAGTCCGTAACCAAGAGGGCACAGGAAGACGGGCGAACCCCTAGAAAATTTCTACCTGCAATTGGCCTAACACATTTTTATACATCTCGTCACGGCCATATCTCTTTCCCGTACAGTAGGCCTACCTTGGCTGGCTACGGGCCTGGGGCTACCATGAAAAGGTAACACCATAATATTATTGGAACAAGGAACCCACCTTGGCATAACACATTAGTAAATTTATGGGCATTCACATCAAACTGTAAAAAAAAGATTTTTTTTTTTTGCTGGTTACATACAAGATCGTCATCGACACAAGACATTATGTGTTACAAGCTTATGAATTAAAGAAACGGTTTTCAGAAATAGTCCTTGACCTAACCTCTTCCCGCTATGAAGTCACAACCCCACCCCACCCCACCCCACCCCCCCTTCCAGCAAACCCCACATCTCACATTAACACTTTAAGTGCTATACCCATGTACACTATACAATCCTGTTAGTTCAAAGACTTTGCTACACACAGTACTCTGAGAACTAAAGCTATGTTACAAATCTACAAGGTGACTTTCATCGAAACCATGGTTACAAGGCGCGTGTCCCTTGTCAATCAAACAAGTGTACAATAAAATGTAGGTCTGACACGTGCTGCCTCGATTGTTATGTTAAAAAGTTACAATTATGCCAACAGGTGTATGTCTTCCTGTAAGGACGTTCTCTAGACGTGAATAAAGCTCGTTTTACGTGTAATACAAGGCGAATATGCCGAAGGAAAAACATGACTATAGGTTTTGTATTGGTGGCTATGCAGTGCTTGATAAAAACAGCAAATCACGTTAAACAGCTGTTTGAAAACAACACAATGACAAACTTGTCATCAGTAGATGTATTAGAAAGTTGTTGCTGGGAGTAAAACCGAGTAGTAGAAAGCAAGATATAATGGACATAGGATAGGGGGAAGGAGAGTAATATGATAAAAGGGAAACATCGAATAATCTATGATGATAAATTCTGACGTTTTGGCAGTAAAATAAATGATTTATGATGATATCGGATGTTTTATGTACATGGTAACAAATTTTCAATGCAACGATAATTTTAGGATATGAAATAAGTGATTAAAAAGTTGTTTTGAACTGAAATTAAAGTAAATTTAAGTCATATCAAACCAAACACTTTCAAGGTACCTATGCTTTTATGCACAAAGAACAACAAACAGTAACAATTGTCATGAGATGATCCTAAAATAAATCTCTGTTTGGTTCATCTTTCATTTTTTAGAAAGAGGTAAAGGGATTTTGATGAAGGACATTGGTCTATATGTTTTAATGAAGATGTCTAATAAAAGTTTCTTAAAAAACCTAAAATTAGCATACTGCCCTACATTTACTATTTTCTATTTCGGTTATAATTTTTTTCTCAGTTGCTGTAACCTTTTGCAGTAATAGAAGGGTGTGAATTGCTTCTGCAGCTTAATATAAGGTATATCTTACAATGATACTTGCTGTACAAGATACTAATTTACACTATAAGTGTTGCAGTCAATGTATTGACAGTAATTTGGAATTTTCAACAACTAAACCATTTAAATGTTGGAATTCCAACCTCTTTTTAACTCCATTATTTTTCTCTTTTCAAACATCAGCGCTATAAAATCTGGCATTTTTCCTCTCTATTACAAAAAACTGTAATAAAATTTAACCTATGTCACACTTAACCTAGTATACTTGCAATTATTTCTACCAGCAATGTTGATTATCACATTAAGAATAAACTATTCATAGTCTATAACCAAACCGCCTTAGAAATTTTAAAAGTACCTACTTTAACTAAAGCTATAAATATCATTTTACCTACAACACTTCTATAAAACATTTGACAGTATTCTCTAAACATTAATACATTAAATTTAATTAAGACATTTCAAGTAAATATTTCAGTTTTAATTGTTACTAATCAAGTATAAACCAATATTAACAGAACTAATACTTGTCAATGTTACATTTTATTGATAAATTCTTCATCAGTTACTTACGATAGATGACGTAATGACGGACACATTGAGGCAAACTGTAAAATATCAATGGCTTCATCTTCGGTCATATCTCTGTTGTACAGATAGATCGCTAGCGCCTCGACCGGAATCCTTGAAGTGAGGGCCAGGCCCGAGGTGGTCCTGATAGCTGCTGTAGAGAGGTTCACTGATTGAAGACAGTTGGATAGAGACACATACTTGATGGGAATCTGTGAGGGAAGGAAAGGGCCCATGTTAAAGTAATAAACTTAAAACAGACATTTTGGTATTGTTGATTGAATGTTTTAGGATATACTTAGTTTGTAGTATTATAGGCAAGGATAATATATGCATTTATATTTTCATTTAAAAGAGAATTAAGAATGGAAAAGCTGTAGAGTGTTGACAAAATGATGGAAAATTAATGTAACGTCGGTAATATAATATGAATGAAAGAAGATAGCCGGGGCATATATTTGAGTAATGCAACTTATTGGGGGTGAAATCAAATATAATTTAGAACTTGGAATAACATCAGCGTACCCTGGAATGTGTTGTAATGAAGGAAATTATTGCGGGGGATATGGGATGAAATTTAGGAGAAAACAATTACAACGTTGAACTTATTATATAAGTAAATATAGTTTTTCTAAGACAAATTGAATGACTGCTGGGGCCTTTTTTTTCATTTTCGATTCACATTATAAATTTATATTTACAGTTTAACTATAGGAAAATAAAATACTGCTGAATAGTTTTGCTTTGTTCTTCGAATAAGACTTTCTGACTTTATGACATGAAAGATTGTAGGGTGGGTGGAAAGGGGGGATGTTGAAACATGATTGAAGTTTACTCTAATGAGTTTTAGTAATTTTGTTTGAATGTGGGATTAAATAAAAAAAGACTAAGCTATGGTTCGAATAATTATCCTTTCAATTAGTTTAGGCTGAGGGGTTAGCTATTCTTAGTAGTACATTTTAAAAACAGTCTCTTTTAAAACCCAACGACAAATTTATTCGACTGATTCCATAGCTATAAGATTTTCTTTAAATTTTAAACTTAAGACTTAAGTTTATATTTCAGTTTCTGTTCAGCTGCCCTTAACTAGTTAACGTAATTAACAAAGAAGACTTTACTTGCATGAGTTAACGTCTGTAGGGCTATAGGTTTCATTGTAAGTCTCCTTTATTAAAAGAACTCACATTTTCTTCCTCCAAATAAATGGATGTATGGATACATGTGCTTAAACCTAATATTAAACGCAAAACGTAAAATCTAAGATCTGTTTGTTAGAAAAATCTTACAGAACAGGTCTCTTGCACAGACAAAATTTGGTTTATTATACTTTCCTCGTCAGGACTTAGCCCATGGGTGTCAGAGAAGCCAATCAATAAATCCAAGATGCATTGAAGTCACGTACATAAATGCTTGTATGATTTAATACGTGTTGGATATAATTACAACAAAAATATTTTTATTCGCCCAGAAGTAAAACTTTGAACTGAAATCTTCAAATTCAATTCTTTTTAATTTTATTGTACTTACAGCGGAGTCTGAGCTTTTTAAACCAATAGCTATGTTATAATGTTTAGAATGATTTTTTTAATGCGGCTAGGTTAATAAAAAATTACTAGTAAAAAGGCTTGCATCTGGTAAATTGAGACCGGAACGTTTTATGCACTCAAACTATATTGTTCAAAACCTTCTAAGCGGCTGTTCTAAAAAAGATTGTACTAGACCATTTTGGAAAAAAAAAAATCCATTTTCACAAAAAGCATATTAAAACTTGATGCCACTCTTTGATTTGCAGCGTAAAAGGAAAATAGAATGGCTATGAATTACTCCGAGAGTGGCTGGACACGGCTCTTTCGAGGCCACATGATTTTGGCATACACAATTAAGTAGGGTTGTTATATTAAAGATTTTAAACGTCCAACATATATAAAGTTTAATTTTATTTCGCCAAATCACATTATATGGATGGGAGGCTGTATGACTTCACGCCGCTTTATACTTTATCCTAATTTATTGCCTTACCAAGATAATGCAAGGAAATTGAGTTCATAAAGAGAAGAGAATCCAAGATTTAGGAAACCGGGGGCGGGACTCATTTTGCAGGTTTACGCCGTTCTCATTATTGTATTAAATTCAAACAGGAAATTTCATAGGGGCTGATGAGTCGAGCCGAAAGCTATATAGGTGGCCGGCAGGTGCGGCTGCTTTTATAAGTCGGCCCCGTTAGATGTGCGCGTTGTACAAACTGACAAATAGTTCTCTTGCGAGAATGTAGATACAAACACCGGTCCTGACTGGCTTGACGGCGCTAAAGTCACTGGTCAGCACTCATAAGAAATTATCGCAACCCCGCCTAGAGCCGCCTTACCGTTTTAAATCTAGGGTGCCTAACTGGGAGGGTTACTCCTCTGAATATTGACGGAACTACGGAATGCAATTTCCTTTTCATATTTTATATATCATAATAAACATTCATTATTTTGGCATATAGACTGCACTTTGTTCCATTAACTTGGAAGTATGAATCTTAAACAAAATGTTGTTTAGATTACATATGTTAATAGGCTAACGACAAAAGTTTCACCAAAAATTGAGCGTTCATTATTTTAAATTAAAAACTAAATAGGCCTAAGTACTGCTAATTTAAGGTTAGTTTAAAGGTAGGATCTCACTTTACACTATTTACTAGTAGGCAATGGTTAAGCTTTCTTTTCAAAATGAATTTTGTTAGCTGGTAACCCTACTTTTTCGAGGCTGTTATTTTAGCAAGGCCTAACTTTACATGTAAGCCTGGCTAATTGGCAGGCTCGGTACGAAATTATACCTGATTTTCTCGTCGATTTTGACATTAGTGTCAAATCACACGAACCATTTTTATAAAAAGTCCCTAGTGTTTTGGTAATCATTATCCATCCCCCAAATGCTCACTGCTGTACCCAAAATCTATCTTGTGAGGGATTTAAAAGCAAGAGTAGTAATTTTCGTTGCCATTATAGGCCTAGGTGCCTTTGCCTTTGTTTGAATTTATATTCAAGGACCTGAAGACCCTAATATAGACCTATAATAAACGGTAAACGTTTTCTGTAGGCTAGCCTTATTTAACTAAATACTTATCTTAGGTGATGAAATATGATATGGTGATGAAAGGTATTTTCCAAATCTGTAAATCCAAAACGCAAACAAATATGACCACGCTGTACGAACAACTGCTTTAGTCACACCGGTCGACCACTGTTGTGGCTTGTGTTCTAATGAGTACACAACCACGTTGCCAGCTGTTTCTCACTTTCTTCACAATGAATGGAATTTGGCGCCAATTTAGATTTCCTAACGTCTGTAATCATGTAAACAACTTGATAGTAGGCAGCCGTTCAAACATCACATTCTCAAGACAAATACATGTACTTTGCAAATACCACTGGTGCCACCAGGAGGAGGACATATGGGGCATCCCCCAGCCATGTCCTCTCACCCTCCCCAACGTTCCCCAGTCCGCTCCTGAACAGAGGTCAGAGGTAATAGTCAGGCGCGGCGGAACGGTTAGTTAGATGAGATTTAACTACGTACCAACACGGATGTGTTATACAGTGTCAACTGGATAAAAAACTAAAAGTTTAAATATGGTTTCAAATACGGTTCAAATACGGTGCAAGTTCTCCCTTTAGTCGCCTCTTACGACAGGCGGAAGATACCGTGGGCATATTCTACAACCCCCAGCCCACAGCGGGCGCGACGGAACGGAAAAAATATTAGGGGGGGCTGAGTGCCAGCAGGACTATCTCAGCGGAGCGCCTCCTTCGGGTGGCGGGGAGCGTACAAGAAAAATTTTGGCTTTAAAAACCCCACCCCTTAAAAAAACCGCCTTAAAAAAATTGGCTTCAGTTTGCAAACCCTCCAGATGGCCGGAGACTGCACTTCCTGAGTGTTCTAAGCTGTATGTATCTAGCCTTGAAATATGGATCTCATGTCTGCAATTTCTTAACAGAGAGAAAAAAATCAATCTTCGACAAATGGTAATATATATCAGATGAGTTGAACAAATAGTGGGGGTTGAACATATCTTTAGCCCCTCACTTTTTTCATTAGGGCTGAACTTCCCAAGGCCCCCGTTCCGCCGCCACTGGTAATAGTGGTGATTTGTGGGTCTATCTGTATCACTTGCTATTACAAATTGTTCTGATTTTATCAAATTCTTCCCAAACCATCAACATTTTCCCGGCCTTCCCCCTCTTCCAGCCTCTCCTTATTGCTGTGCTGATTAAACAGAGGAAGAATTATTGAGGAGCACAGCATTGCAGGGATGCGAAGCATGGGATTTCAGGGGAAGCCATTTTTATGAAAACTGAAAGCTTTCACGAATTACGGTTCAAGAGAATCACCTTCTGTTTTGGCAGATACCTTTCTTAGGGAATCGAAAGTGTCTACTAAGGGTCTGTATGCGACTTTTGTCACGAAAATGATTTTAAATGCGAATTTTCAGACAGGTTTCCCCGCATTCGTCATGGACCTCACCACATAATCTCCTAACGATATTAGGGCAACAATGCATGTAATTATTCTAAAACACCTTTCCGTAATAGGCCCCCCATAGCTACGCCACTGGTCATGCCACAGCCAAAATATCAGTAAATAATATGAATTTCTAAGCATGTAATGTAGGTCAAATATTCTCAAAGAAAAAACCTTTTGCATCTTAGCCACCCAATGAAAACAAAAGGTTCTCAATGGGAGGGGGAGTCATCCCTCCATCTTTTGTACCCCCCCCCCCAAAGGATCATCTAGATTTTTCACCACATGATCAGTTCAAAAATTTGCCAACTTAGAAGGCACAATTTTGTATTTTAGCCACCTTAAATAAACAAAGGTTTCTCAAAGGGGATGGGACATTCCCACCCCGGGACGGTACCTGCACAAGGTGACAAAGGTTCAAAACATCCGCCACCGCCGCACCCGCATATATAAAGGGGTAACCCCCGCATCACCAACTCCTAACGGCACTACTGACAAAGATATGTAGCCTGCAGGAACAGTACGCACCAACAGTTTTGCCCCCTCGTTGTTTTGCTTGCCCTGTTTCCTCCTCCCCTATCCCTCCTCCTACAGTTTTGAAATCCTGGTGCCGCAGCAGGTAAATACTTATTTTAAGCGATATGTTTGGAAAGTTTCTGGATAACTTGAATTTCGTCTACACTTCTCGACTAAATGCATGGAAAGGAAACCTGCTTAGCCTGCTCCCGCTTCTATTTGATTCGGAATAGTTGGAGCTATGAGGTAAAACCACAACACTGGAAAAGGGTCTTGGGCTGACCTTGAGGTTAATACACATGCCGCAGTTTGGGTTTTTTTTTTTTTTTCAGGGCTTTCGCTCATGACTTCCACTGGTGTCTCCTTGCTTAGTTACAAATTTCGGTGGGTGACAAGAGTATATCGGCGTGCGGAACAGTTTCTTCCTGGGAACTGAGCTATTTTTCCCGAGACTAACTAGCGTTACCCCTGAAAATTTTCAATTTATTGTAAAACCTACCCGACAAATAGGTTAGGATTTATCTGGACCCCGGAGAATTAAGGGTGCTGTATCCCCAACCTCCAGTCTCTTACGCCTATGGACAATATAGGGGAGATGACGTTACCACAGGACAAATTAATTATGAATACTGCAACTTTGTACAATTAAGTAATATTCGTTAATTTCATATATGGAAACGGGGAAAAAGGTTTCTGATCATAACCAGGTGAGCTAAGGACTGTAGTCTCCCACCTTGGAGTTTGAGGAAAACGATTTTTTCTAGCAGAGTTTTGGTTCAAACCGGCAATTTTCTCGGGAAGCACAGGTTTTCCAATGGGATAAAAATGCTAAATCAGTCTTGTGCCAACCTCAAAATATCCCATACTTTTGATTGGGGGAAGGCTTCTCCTGGTCCCCATCTGGCTAGCCCAACACCGGGTGCTTAATAACAGTGTCGTCAGCATGGGCGGCAAGCTATATTCAAAAGTGGGGGTGGGGGTGGTCCACTGAAATGATCTAACGATGTCGAAAGCACCAATAACGGGTGCGCCCAAAGTGCGCCGAAAAAGCGCGTTTTAAGGTATTTCAGTATTCCAGAGTCTAATGCATCGCATACGCTGATTTTGCTAATACAAATAATAAGCCCATGTAGCGTAGTTTATAAGCCAGTTCGAAGATGATATCTGCGCATGCGCTAGTGACCTTTCTGTTGAGGTCAACTAACAGCGGAAGTATGGACACTTACGCATACGCCATGGGCGTCCGGAGGGGGGACAAGGGGGCACTTGCCCCTCCTGGAAAACCAAAAACTTGAAAAAACGAAGAAAAATAAAGAAAAAAACGAAGAAAATATAACACCAACATTTCTTAACAGTTCAATCAGTGTGAATTTCTACTCTCAAAACAGGAATTGAATAAACATATCAACACTCAGGCCTCAGCAGCCCCCCGAGCATATTTTTGGTATTTTTTAAAGTTTATATTTACGATATGTGGTACGGTAAATAGGCCTTGGAAGTGCCATTTCCAGTGATCTGGGAAGCATTTTGGGCGAAAATTTTCTTGCGCTCAGCGCCAGCTCATGGTGGCGCGGAGCGCTGAGAGTCTTAGTATTGACTTCGCCCCCCCCCCCCCTTGACAAATTCCTGGCTACGCCTTTGTCAACACTATGTGAAAAGTAGCATCTAAACTCTTTTCTGGGAGTAGAATATTTCCCATGCAAAAAATTGAACTGCCTAAAAATTTTGCCCCACCCCCCTTGAATTTTTTTTCTGCGGACGCCCATGGCATACGTCCCTGTAATATGCGTGTTAAATCTTACAGACTGGGACCATCCTGAGTAGAAATAGGGAAAAAAGTGAATCACCCATTGGACAAAGGCTCGAACAATATCATTGTTTGTGTACAATATTATGCTGCGATGTATCTGTCTTTCACCCAAAACAGTTTCACGATTGATATAAACACATTTTTATCCAAATTCTAGTTGAGCATAAGCTTACTTTAGAAGCACCCACAGTGCTTGTGCCCATGGCGTAGTGCGGATTGAGGTATATTCTGTAAACAACCAACATACGTAGTATCTACGGAAAGGATCGGTGCCAGTGTGCATAACACAGGCTAGGCCCAGTCAAGTCGCCCCTTGCAATGTCGTTCCATAAGACTCACGTGCAAGCTGCGGTAATAGAGTATATTGTGTAGATAATGAATGGGGACGACTTTGCCTGTATTACCAGTGAACATGGCAATAACATTTCCGCATTTTTGACAACTAAATCTCAGGTAGGTTTTCATAAGGAGGACGAATTTCTTTCACCTAAGTTTTTTCCAAATGATCAATGGTACACTTCAAGTGAGAATTCACGCCGCTTATCGTTAAATATGCACGCAATTTACCACAGTAAAGTAGTAAAGGCCCATAGGCGTTGCATTAAGGTAAACCAGTTCGCCCAAATTTCTGGCAGTTTTAAACATTTTTTAGACGTTTTAGGAATATTTCAATTGAGAACATTTTAGAGTCGAATGTCATCGATTCGAAACAACCTTTCATCTTTAACAAGTTCTGAGATAACAGTGAAGACAGATAACCTAAAATTACCATGGGTAACACTATCGGCGCTTGTATTATTGCTACCGCCACGGTAATTTATGTAGCCTAATACTCTACAGTATACGCAAAACCATATAGTTCAGACCTATGCCATAGTCAATCGTTGAACGCAGTAAAGTGTTCCTATTTGACCTTTTGACGTATTGCGCAATTCTGCTCCTTGAAGTATCTTCGAACTCGCTTATTTGGATAAGTACAAGGAATAGTGGACGGCAACTGAGGGAAAGAGGAAAGTCTAGAGAATGCCTTGAAAATAGCGCCACCAAATTTATAGGCCTATGTCAAGCCGGAAAAAGAAATGAATAGGCTAAAGCGAACGTTCGTTTGCATTTGTTCAATGTTTGTGTAAAGACGACACATTTTGCACAAACAACGATACCTTACAAGACAAGAAAAAAGTGACAGATTATACCGCATGCTATTGTGACCGATCTTTCTGGGTACTTTGTGCAAACTGACTAATGCCACACAATGGCAACACAAAATAGCCATCTGAGCTCGATGCGTTCGAGTTATCTCCCGTTTTTTATAAAGAAATCCTGTTCAGTTGAGACAGTTGGGACAACACCCACCCTCCCCCGCCAGAATATATATCTTTCAGTCTACTTTGCTTCAAAATAGGGGCTTGGTACTAAACCAAAAAAGGCAGAAAGATCTTGTCAATGGTATTTCAAATGGGGTGTATAAAGCTCAATTGTTAAAATATGGGAACAGCATTTGTTTATATTCAAATGTTGACGAAGTTTGACCACAAATCAAGGTTCTACCATACAAAGTCCCTAATTTCAGTCACTTGACTTTTAAACCAACTAGACGCAATTTTGAAGGGTAAGATCGCGCGTCTTTTTGTTTTGAAGGACAAGATCGCGCGTCTCTTTGGTTTTGACTGGCACGCGTCCATTGTGTCACAGTAGTATCTATGGTTATGCCGTGCGCGTGAGCTGTAAATTCGCTTACTGCGTGTGTGTTTTGCCCTTCAGTGCCTGGGAATCTATTGCGCGTGACGTCACATGAAATCACTCTATAGGAGCAAGCTATATCCTAACTACCCAACATTAGCTTTCTCCTATGCCCCAATACATCTAAACATTACTCTGAAAAAAAACTTGAGGTTACATAGCTAGCTGCTTCCCCAAAGATATTTGCAATATTTGTCTTAAAAAATGCCGTAATTTATCATATTTTGCAAAAATGCCCATCAGTCAATAGTCCATAGACAAGCAGCCCACATCCTAGGACAAAAACTGGTTACTTGGCTTTTGAATTCACCACACACACTCCCACTCATGCATTTTTCTTACTCAATTAAAGGTGTATACTGCTATCTGTTTAGTCAAAACAACCCAAGCCCTCAAGTCATGGGGAGATTATAAATTGAACACCTTTTGGAAGAGCTTCATATTCATAAGCTCGGCTGCATGACAACAGACTTAAAGGGTTAGAGGGTTGGATGAGGTTTTTTGGCTCAGTTTCTAACCAATTGGTTTAAGTCTGACCGGTAACGGCCTTTTGTTCCAGTTGTGGCTCACTGGCATGTTTTCCTTACTCTATTGCTTATGTTGAGCACCAAGCACAATGACAGTAAGTTACATTTTTTTAGTCTTTGGTATGACCCGACCAGGAGTCGAACCCCAGGCCTTCCGGCTGCAAATCGGATGCTCTGACCACTTGACCATGCAGTCGGCCTCAGACTTAAATAAAAGCACCCCGCAGGAAATGGGAAGTATGCTGTTACACCGGGGAGGATACCACCTCCCTGGTCACCCAGCCGTACTCATGTGCGATATCGTTCACCGTTGTCCTTGTCTGAGCTAGTTCATGAAGCTGAGAACACATTTTCCAACATCTGCGTGTTGACCATTCCCAGGGTTGCTATATTGGCGATTTAAACGCCAAAAGCACTGACTTCGGCGTTTTTGCGATTAAGTTGGCGTGCAGAAACGCCAAACAGCATTTTGGTGGTTTTACATTTTACTGTCATATTTCCTTATTATGATGCATGGTTTTCCACAAATTCCCTAGGAAACTGTAGTAAAACTCATAATTTATGCCCAAAAATTAACGCCATGCATGCATTAACTCATGCATTAACTCGGTCGGTGTTCGTAAAAGACAGGAATATTTCACTCAACTACATATTGATGATTTTTAAACAGTTGCATTGTTAAAGGGAACCAATTTTCTTCGGCGTTTTTTTGACCACACAGAACGCCAAAGTGTGCCGATTGCCCCACAGATAATCTGGCTGAACCCTGATCATTCCAGTGATTCATTTACATGTTAACATGCTAATGTGACTTGCACACTATTTCACCCGCAGTAAGAAATAGCTCACAGGACTTTTCTTTAGACATATTCTTGGCCGTAAGTAAGTAAAGTGAAAGATTTGAGGACATGTATTAAAGCTAACGGCGGATCCAGTCAAACCATGAAAGGGGGGGTGGGGGGTGGGGGGTATTAAAAGGATGACAAACCATGCACTGCTACTGGCGCCGCTTCTGGGCGGAGCTTGTCGTAAACTTAAACTTAATACCCTCTCGCCCTTCGGAAATTCAGAAGCGTTTCATACACGCAGAGGCAAAAAGAAGGGACTTTTGAATGTTTTGAATTAACTGGACATTTTCCAAAAGGAACCAGTGTGAAAATATTTTTATAACGCTCCATCCCCTTTCCTCGTTCACTCATCATTTTTGTCACGTTCCCCTTATAATTGCACTCAGCCAAATCAACTTGACTCCACCCACTGTTTCGTCACTGTTTCGCCTTCCCGTTACCCTTTGTCAGGCTCCTCCATTTTCCGTTTCGTCTTTTCTATCGTCCACCTGTAGCCCTACTTATGCCCAGCACTCGTTCCATTGTTATTCCACTCTTTTATCCAGCCCATTTTATCCCCCCCCCCTTCATCCCTTCATTCTTCAATAATCCCTACTCGCCTATGATATTTCTTCTTTTTCGTTTTCGCTTCTTTTCTTTAACCCAGTATTTTCCCCTTTTCTCCTTTTTTCTTTTCTTTTCATGTTCTTTTTTCCTTTCACCTTTCCTCTCTTTTTCATTATCCTTCCCTGGCTTTCCTCGTTTTTGAGCCATCTCCATTAATTTCCGATTTTTTTTTACGTTGATTGAAGCAGAGTGCCCCCCCCCCCCGTTACGCTAACGCATGTGCCTGTCAAAAGTCATATCAAACTTACGTACCTGATCTGAATGAGAAACAGCCTAGCCAGTATGGAGACCTTCGGCGCACTTGGGGGTTGGGGGAGGCTCCAAACGTTCCTTGTACCTCCTTGTCCCCAATGTGATTTTGGGTATTAAAAATACGCACAAAGATACTGTTTTTGTATCGATATGAACAGGAAGACCTACTGTCACTTTATCAGTCAATCATGAGGCTAAAATTGTCAAAATAGTCTAAAAACTAAATTTTTGCGTCTCGCATCTTTTGATTGAACTATCTGAAACACTGTTTATTTATTGGGAGGTATAATCCACAGGTATCGTTTCAACATGTAGGCCAGTGTGTAATAGCCAAGGGACTATTGTGGCTCTTCCTTCAATACCTTTCCCACATCAGCTACCTTATCTTTAAGTCAGATTTTACATTCGAAAACCGCAAAAACTTGATATTTCCGTTCAGTATAAGTATTTGCACGAAACTTTTAATGGATACGTAATACTAGAATTTTCTGCTCGCTTTGCCACGGCGTTTACCAAGGTGCTCTTAGCTGGCACTATTTTTTTTTCATTTATGGCTAAAGAATATTTAAAAAATATATATCAGTCATTATTATAACTTTAGGTCACCGCAAAACCCAATGGACCACATCCAAGGACATCTTCTGGCAAATTCTCCCGGCCAGCCTCGATTCTGCAGCAGTAAATGCCACTTACATAAATGCCTTTTAAGGCAGTTGTATCAACGTAAATTCTTGCAAAGCAACATAGGTGGACTTGTGTTTTAAGTCGAGTGCAAATCTTAACATGATTCGAGTCGTCTCTACTCACACGGCCCGAATCATTAAATCGTTAGTGTAAGTTAAGCTAAGAAAAATGGTAAAATTGTGAGATTTGTGGCCTTATTCGTGTGGGAGGGGGGGGGGGCGTTGCTAAGTACGAATCCAGTGCCATTTGGAGAATTAAAAGTTTCAATCCAGTCGTCATTATTTTGTAAATACCCCTGTGTTGTCCCTGCACTCCATCTAGTGCTCTGTAGCGGTTTCCGCTAACAGGAAATGTTTCGCGTTACCACGACGCCTCCAGCTACACTCAGTCCTTCATGTTATTGTCTCCCTAGAGCGGGATGTGGCTCCTCCAGAACCCCCTACTTCGAGAAGTCTGAAGACGCCACTGAATTCGACCCGGAGACGTTGGTCTAAGTGAAAAAAGTGGTTATACTTTGATTGTTCTGGTGTGTGTAGTGCACATCTAAAGCTGTTTGTAAATTGTAGGTGGTTTCTTTAATAGCCCACAACTACCGAGGCTTTCGGAGCGTCTTTCCTCTGACTCTGAGTACCAGGGACCCTTATCAAAGTGGATATTACATCGCGCCAAACATATTTAGGAATATGAAGATATTCCCGTTTAAATACAATTGGTGAGTGCACTTTCACTGGCATTAATCCAAACGTTACCTTCACTCCAGTTCGTAAATGATGACTTTAGCTGTCAGTTCTCAATAGCTCACAAACAATGGTGTGTTGATATGGTTAAGACAAATTAAAATCCGTGCAAGCTAATGCAACTTCGTGAAGGGGGCCGGGCCTGAGACCCTCCCCGAAAAAGATCTACACAAAAAATAAAATAATGACCATTGCATTAATGCGTTTTAGTTTATTTTGTCATATTTTTGTCCTGCATGGAAGCCATCCAGCCCCTTCATCACCTCTTCTGTTTACTGCAAGCCTGCAGTAAACATGGCAGGTGATATTTGTTGAGATTGGAGGAGGGGATACACAAGTAACTTAGAAGGGAGAATGTTTACTGTCTAGGGCGAGATTATAGAGCCTGGTCCCTGCATCCTACACCCGTTTTGTTCCCCGGCCCCTCGAGTGCCGTTAAATTGCCCCAGCATTTAATATTCCTTCTTAAACACTTCTCCTTAGAGTGGACGTAGAGGGAATTTGACAGCTAATGTTTTATTAACTCCGGTGTTTAGAGAGCCGATCACCAAAGTGTTGTTTCCATTGTTTGGCTTCTAGGCCATAGTTAGTTCAACAATTTGACCATATTTTGTATCGGAGCATACTTGATCAATAAATGGTCAATTTTGACCAAAGTGCTTTTAGAGTGTACGGGGCACCTAATTTCGTTGAGCTCAGGCAAAGCAGGAAAACTAATTGAAAATTGCGATAACCTGTACAACGGTAGGTTTCTGAACTGTGTGTACTAAGCAATGATGCTTGTAATGAAGTATTGTCTGTGACCTTTGTTTCAGGGCTTACGAGTGTGGCGGGGAACCTTTCATGGAAATTTTTGACGTACCAAACACAACTATCAAAAAAAAAAAAGATGCCACATGCATCCCCACGTTGAGCTCCGTCACCTCGTTAGTTAAATTAATTAATGTACATTGCGGGTGCGTGAAGCGCGCACGGAAAAATGTTCATGATATTTTCATCCTATTTGGTAATAATGTTTTCTTTCATTTTACTTTGCAATTTTTACCAGGATATTAAAATTCCCTCTTCACTTATATGCCCTCGCCTCATTTTTTCAGTTTTTTGTTATGATTCTTTTTATTATCTTTAGGTTTGGAAAAAGTGGGAGCAAGTGCCTTCTTGTCCCTCCCCCTCCACCGTAATCACGCCTATGCGCGTGGGAAAAGTGCCCGAAAACATTTGGGTATTCAAAAATGTTGGCATAAGGGTAGACATTGTGTTTAATACGAATCAGCTGATGTATTTTGAAAACGAAATTCCCTGTTCTCTATATAAAAAAAAAAACTTTTTAAGAGGTGTCATGGGATGGGACCTCTTACTTGATTGCCCCCGCCTCTACACCACTCCCTGTAAGAGGCTCTCTGATGAATTAACACATTACGGGACTATTTCTCCCAGCTTGGCCAACATTAAAATGGTTAATTGATGTTTTGAGTTGTCTAGTAACTGCTCATTGCAGGGTATTTTGAATGAGTGAAATGTTGTATAAGTATAAAGCCCACAATGTATGTCCACATAGCTTCTTAGGGGCCTCGTCCCTCATACACTCACCAGGGAGTTGATACTAATATTAAAGAGTAGGAGCTGAAACCAGTCCTAGGACCATCAGGAAATATACTCCTACCTCCCACCTCGTATTTGGCAAAATGCCCTTGTTTCAACCATACAAACAAGCTTCGAGAATAATTTTCTTTGACTCGTTGTAGCATGACAAATTGTTAAGAAACAACGAATGCAAACAGCAAAAATGTATGATGAGGGAAAGAACAGAATGATGTAGCCCTATGAAGGAGCAAGCATGACAGAGAAGTATGAAATCACGTAAAGAAATGATATCACATGTCTTCCTTCCAGAACTGTTAAATTCATTAATGTAAGGCAATAGAAGTAGGGATTGCATACATTACTGGGCCTGAAAGAATTTGATTTGATTTGATTAAATATTTATGGTCAATTGATAAAACATGTTGCTGCTCATGCATGCTGAAACTAGGTACATTGTGGATGAGAGACAAGAAAGTCTACTTACACTGTTTTTTGCTGCGATTTCAAGTAACTGCATAGAAGAGCGTTGAAGTAGTAAACTGTCATATCCACTAATAATCACGCCTTCAGAGCACATCTGACGAATTGCTTCTTTTATTTCATCAATATCGCCTGTCCGTTCCAGGATACAAAGGATAGCAAATTTATCACCTCCTTCCAGTTTTTGTAGATGTTTAATGATCTTCGAGGAAGCGTCGGGGTTTATACCGCATGCAAATCGGAAAACATACTGCAAATCGAAAGGGTCAAGTTTTCCCAAGGTCTTGGAAAAATTGAATGTAAATGATTTTGTCGCATAATCCGAAAGGTAATGGGCTGCAAACCATTCACAAAACAACTTGTGATAAAACGTCGTTTGAGTCTTTCGCTCAATTAGAGCAGTGGTCGGAGAACCAGGGGTATCATTGACGATAACTATCTCCTCCTCGATAAAGATCTCGACTTGAAGGTACTGATCATACAGATCCTTTCCAATCGATTTTCGAAGTTTCTCTTTCATCCAATCTGCTGCGTTTCCCCACTCAGGGCATCAAAAGACACTTTGTCTAATCTATGATGATCTTTTTCTATTTTTATATACATTTTTAGTTCTGTGTCATCTAATTTATTTTCCATGTGCTCATGAAAGCAGCCTATCATATACCTGAAGAAACTAGTAACAGAATCGAATGTTACTGGCACATGTCTTTCGTATGTTATATGCGCAATCATTGCAAAGAATAGAGGGACTTCACAGAGGTCACGTACAATCGGGTTTTGTTCTATGCATGATTTAATTCTCTCAATTTCTTTTGTGTCATTACCGACCACAGCTTTCTCAATGTATTTATTTTGTGAAACTGAATCACATCCAGTTATTAAATCTCACTTGAATGGTTGTGGCTGCCATATCCTCAGGTTTGTATGACGGCCTTGTTGTAAGAATTACAACAAATTTTTGGAACATTCTACCATTAATAATTTTTGTGACATCGTCGTCACCATTTCCAGTTTTATGTGCATACTCGTCAAACCCATCTAACACTATCACAACTGATTTACTACTGTAGAGAATCTCAGTAATGTCGCCCTCGCTTAGCTTTGATTCATGCGGCAAAAGGAATTGCTTAATTGCTGTAAATATTGACGTCACTCCAACTAACTGCCTAAGCCTAAGAAATATCAATATTTCTGTATTCTTCAGAGGGGAAGTAGAGCAATTACTACATCAGTCATAGGCAAATTGTAGTGCAAGAGTAGATTTTCCATATCCAGGTTCACCAAATAAAACAAATCTGGTTGAAGATAGTCGAGCATCCTCAAAGATCTCGTTATACGTATGTAAACGTTTGCATAATTCTTTTGCGCCTGCTGTGTGAAAATACTCAATACCACTATCTACAAACACATTGTTCACACACAGCAATCTATCTTTGATGAAGGGGATAGGTTGAACTCTGTTGCAAAGTTCGTGGTATGTTTCTTTCGGTTCCTTGATGAAGCTGATGGAGATAATAGAGAAAGTGTGAGAGCAATACGTCAGTAACCTTGTGCCCTAGAGTTAGATGTTTGCCCATGCTCTTTTGTTTGAGACTAATTTCATACGCAAATCTTACATGCACTTCCTATGACTTAATTTGGTTCTTCAGTGTGAATAATTTTGTTTTCACTATGAAAAGCGATTAAATTAAAACGTTTACATTGGCCCTTGGCATAATCTTTGTATGAATGGAAATGATTACTTTCGCATATGACAGATAAGGTGTTAATTCAAGACCGTCAATTACTTTGCCTACAAGGCACTTCCCTCCTAATCTTTGTGTTATTGCTAATACGAGACAACGTCTTAATGAAATAAGGGACAGTTCACACTGACAACTAGTCATTCTTTGCCCTCTTTCCAGCTCGTATAAGAGGTCGAAATGGAAACTGTTCTCAGAAAAACAGAATGTCCTTCATTACTTCATTACAAACATGAACGAATGGCTGTTATGTAGGAGCGCTAATCTCGTGGAAAAGACAAGAAGATTTTCAAAAGAATAATAACAAATATAAAATATCGACTTTCATACTACAAAAATTATCGATTAATTAAATATCGACCCAAAAGATTGTTTTTACTGTCTTGTATATCTTATATATACACTATCGACGGAAAATCATTTTCCGTTGTATTGATTGAAATGGACATTAAACAGTTATTTATCAAAATTTGAAGCTGACGTACCCTTTAGCTGTAAGAATTATTCAAATAAAATGTTAAACAGGATAAATGAACATGCTGCAATCTATTGTCAGCTAGTAAACAAATTTAACGTACAAAAAAAAAAAAAAAAAAAAAACATTTGAAATTTGATTCTTCCTATGTTGTCTTTTATATACACCATTATATTTAGCATCGGCTTCTTTTAGATATAATCTACCACTGCCGATTCTACTACTTACTACATATTAACCCTCTGATATAATTGTATCAACAGCCCTGATTTAAGTTCAAGTCACACTCTACCGGTCTATTATAAAGTCATAAATAAATAGACTTGAGTTCGGAGTAATGACTTCCTTATTACTGTTGTACTTACACCATAAGCGGGATTAAGGGGAAGAAGGGGACACTCCCCTTACTTTTTCCAGAGCTTAAAATATAAAAAAAATGGTGGTAAGGGAGCGAGACCAGAAGAATTATAAGAGATTTTTAAATAGACTATTATGATTAAATTTTGCAATGTTAAATGAAGGAAACCAATGTCGAAAACAATTTAAATGCTAGTTAGATTTAAATGACAGAGAGCTTTTTCTAACTGACTAAACTGACTAAATATAACTGAATCTTTTTCTGGCACCGTAAAATTTCTTTTCTCATGCGCACCACACTAATGTGACTTGAAACTCTGAAAAGGGTTACTCAAAGTACTAATGTACGACATTAAATGCATCATGGTCCTTGCAAACAAAATCTCAAACCCTTCCAATGTATAAGGAATCGCAATCATCGATAATTCTTTTTGGCTTGCTTTGCATGAGAATAAAATACATTGATGTCTCATTAGTACTTTTGTACATGAGTGTAGCACGTATCCCGGAGGCTAAAGGTTAAAAATGAAGGTGTCGCACTGTCCTGATGAGCCAAGCTCAAAATCTTGATATTTTTCCACGTGGGCTCTTATAACTATGAAGGGAACCAGGATATTTTCAAACTGTAGCCAATGATGCAGACTAAGTGTATAACGGTAGAAGGAGACAGTAATCCTCAAATCAAAGGGTTTGTGGAGGGTATAAATACTCTTCCCCTTTCTTTTTCGAAGAAGGATGGTCTCTTATGTCTCCGCTCTGTGAAATTTATAAACATTTCAAAGTGTGCTAATAAAAAAATTGTACTGCGAAGAGGGCACAAAATATCCCACAAAATTACACCTACCGACCAGCAAATGCTCATTTCTTTTCAAAAGAGAGGGAAGGGGGATATCCTTTCCATATATTTTTCCTGGTACTCCTGTCTAAAGCATTCAACCCCACCCCAGCTGAAGTATGCTTACTAATCTTGTAGTAGATATAATTGCACACAATGCACACAAGATTACAAAGAACAGGCCTAATAAGAGTGTTGTTATAGTTTTCTATCAATCGTGGGCGGCAAGTCGACAATCCTTGCAATAACCCTGACTTTCAGATGTGCGGCTTTTGAAACAGGAAGTTGACGTGACTGTTAAGGTTTCGCACTGATTTGGTAAGAACTATTAGACATTGCAATCGCCCTTATCAAAAAGGGAGTTGACTAATTTTTTGATAGAAACGTCCTGAATATTGTTTGGAGGACACGACGTGTACGAACATTTTCTAGTATCGCTGTGGACAACGAAAGGCTAACCTGCTTATTTTGGGGTAAGGAATGCTTCATACACACTAAACAAAGATCAAATCCCAAAGCTTCGATCTAATATTTGTGAAAAGAAAAGAACATCCCTGAAGTCTCGGCGTCTTACCTAAAAAGCTTCTTCTAGTATCATCTTCAGGAATCAGGTAGCCTTCGTGTGAGGAGAGGTTGACAGATACATTCTTTTTGAAAGAATCTTCAAAGGCAGCAAAAATACCATGACGACCGATATGATCTAGTGCATCTATTAGTGACGATATATCAGTGGGTGAGATTTCTCCTTTTTGTTTCAAAATTTCTAAGAGCATCCAACCATGATCAACGTGTCTCGAAATCCTGTCAACATCTACATTAGGTAGTGCATATTCTGTTGCTAACTGCAGAGCGAACCCTTTTAATATAAAAAGTAGATAACAAGGCTGAAAATATATCAAATCGAAGTTTAATTTTTCAGTATTCAGATTCAAACTGTTTCAGATTGTATAGTGTCATATCATCCATCCCTAGGTTAGGGTGGTTATATAAATACTTTTTTTAAAGGGGGGTTGGCCGACTCTCCAAAAACTCAGTGACGTGTTCGCAAAACGAGATATGCTCGAAATAAACCATGGTGATAAGTTTTGTCTCTTGAATTCGCTGAAAAATTCTTATGTGATATGGGAGGATATCGCCCAGCAAAGAATAATTTCGCAACTTTTACCTGATGTTTTTAATAGGATACCCAAAGGTTTGAGTGATAACTACTTTTGTGACCTTGTTAGGTAACACGCTATAGCATGGTATGCTATTGCTAAACGCGTTTCGACCCGAAAGATTATTTTCGGGGCTCATCAGTAGCAGAGTGTAATTAAAAGTAGGCAGTGTTTGCCACAGTGTCACGTACAAGACAGGGCGATCTTTATCAAAAATTATAAATGGAATCCACAGTCGGACCTCAAGTAAAATTAATGACAAAGTGTGGCTCTCAGATTGCCGGGGTAGGCCGATTCTGGTGTTAGAAGCTGGCGTTAGAGAGTTATGATACGGTACTGCAGCCCTTTTTGGTATAACCTTATCCCGACGTTATGTGCGGGCCCGACATGTGTGTCAGAGGTTCCTATTAAATTGGGTTTATGTGTAAAGTAAATGTAATGAGAATAGGTGTAGGATAAGTCGTGTTCTACCATACGTGTAGCGCAAACGCTGGGTATAGGATAATGCCGATGTTTTTTTCTTGCCTCGAATCAAAACCTTCAAGCCCCATGGTGTTTTTAGTACAATAACCTAATATACCTGTATATTAAGTGTTTATTTGATTACGTTTATTTTAGAAAGAAAACAATGTATTCTTTAAAGCAGATGTGATGTAAAAGTACACACAATAATGAGCACGGATGTACTGTCCACCTAAACATGTTGACGTGGTAAAGAAAATACTAGACAGGAACTGCTGTACGATGGGAGGAAAGAGTAGGAGCTGAATTATTGGTGTAGAATTCACCAAATTAGGTGTTGGTATTATGCCAACTGCCAAGGGTATTTCTGGTGTGTCACATTTGGTTCAAACACCTTTGTGTGATTTGGGATTTATTTTATATTGTTTCAAGCATGTTGTTTTTTCAGAAATAAAGTTACTTTTCCCGTTTTTAACTCGTTTATCAAGGTTTCATACGATTCAAGGAAAATTAGTTTGTTTATCCAGTATTACATTTTTGGGCGTTTTGAGGTGTACGCATTTAAGTTCAGCTAGTTTTACAGCTTTCCAGGTTGCCAATCGCTTCATCGTTTGGTTTACCGTGTTTCATTCCGTTTTCTCGAATTCCATTCAGAGATATGACCTGTGAATGTACCCAATTCTTCGTGAAACGCACAAGTTATTACCTGGACATCTTAGTATAAATAAAAGGTTGGCAAAACTAAAGGCAGTGATTAAAGGTTACTTAAATGTTGTAAAAAGATTTCAAGTTACTAGTGCTATGTTCTATACCTGACGTTAAAGTTAAAGCATTCTTTTGAAACCTGTTCTATCTGAACGATAATAAAGTAAAAGGCACAAGGAAAACATAACAAAACAAAAGTATGTAAAGAATATCCAATGGATGTTACGTAGTTTTTGAATGAACGTGATTATAGGAACCGTATCGACTTTCGAATACTGTTACATACTTGTTTCTCATGCCTACATGTTTAGAAAATTAATATTACCTTGGCAAAAGAATGACCGTAGGAATGTAGGCAGTGTATATCTCGCACTGGAATATGAGTTTCCCGAATTAATTACGATGATGTCACATCCATTATTTTTTAAGTTTAACGCCATCTCTGAAGAGAAAGACTTCTTCGTCCGGTACCGTATTCCGTCTTTTCCCGTTTCACTTAGTAGAGAATAAAGTTGATTTTAAAGTATACAATTTCATGTGCAATTCTTTATCTCAACCACCTCCCATATCCAATGACTCTAGCCAACCCTTCCATCCCTACCATATGTTTTAGTCTTTTTCAAAATTCATATACCTCATATTAAGAACATGTAAAAATTCCCATGTTTTCGATTTACCCAGCTCTTCCAAACTTTCCACTACTCATAAAACAAGTTACCTGCACGCAGATGTTATTCCATCATACCTACATTCCCTAACGTCTACCTTATATACATTTTTGTACAGGAGTTCAGACAATCTCCTCCAAAAGGAATGAAACAAAAATTGTCAAAACTATATTAAGTTTACCCATTCAATATTTCCCCAAACCCCCTATCCCCTTTCATTGTTGTGCCCTATTCCAACATTTCTGAGTCAGTATTGTGCAGGGGGAGGGTAGGGGGTCACTTACGTTTTAAAAGGGCAGTAGCTGAGTAAAAACCGTTTGGAGTATTCTGCTCAGCCAGTTTCTTTATGCGGCAGGTATAAGACGGTTACCTAAATTGTCCGTTGAGGCATCAAGATGGCCGTCCTCTAAAAATGCCCATCTAAGTCAGACGTTACGGCCAGTGGCGTACACAGGGGAGGCCATTGGGGCATCCCCCCCCCCCTCACTGATGCCGTTTTTAGTTCCTAAAAAAACGTAATTCTTTTAACACTAATTTTACTTTAAAAGGTAGCATTGTGGCACCAGACTTTTGATATTTGGTATAATAATATTTTAATTTTGGGATCGTAGATTCCTATGAGAGGTGTTCAAACGCCGCTTGAAGTAGCCGAAAACCTGGAAATACGATATCTGAATACTGAACAGTATAAAGATTTGTTGTATCAAAAAGTAAAACCGCATTCTTCTCGTTAGGACCTATATATGGAAAACTTCTAAATTGCTTGTAAACACGATGTCTCAAAAAGGAATAGTGGGTACTTTTCATACTTAGAATATAGTGTTTTGCGAAAGGTTGATATTATTTATGTTGGATGCCAAGGTCATTTGAGTTTACCTAAAGTTAAAACTGAACACTTTCAAACAACATTTTAGCTAAGGAAGGGTGAAAGTTTTAACTATGTCGTATGTAAATTAGGCATATCAGGAAGAGGCACCATGTTTCGTGTGGTGGAGGTCAAGTTCATGTGAGGTCATCAGAGGTGAAACAGTCTATGAAAACAACAACTTGTTCACATGACATCTCAATTAGGGTAACATTTTGAGATTTCATTTTTTACAAGTGGATGTAACATAGTGGATAGACCAACCTTGTTGTTTTTTTTTTGTTTGCAAACAGAGATCATAGGGAGTAAAAGATGTTCAAACGATGTCGCAAACACAATATCGCTTGATTTTTAACAATATTGGATCTCTCAATAAGCACGTGGATCTCCCTTTTTACACTGAAGAAGCACTGTATTTTTCATGAAGGCCAAAAGTCATTTGAGGTAACGGGAAGCCAAAATGTGAAACATCATTAACACAGCCTTACAAAATACTTTAAATGTGGTTTGGACGACGATTTCGGTTTCTTTTTAAGACATGACTTTGACAGTCTAGACTCAGAACTCAGTTCTGGTAAAACTCCCCAAGAAAACAGCACAGGATTTTTGAAACACGGAGAAGTCGACCAGCGTTCTAATACCGACATTGACGATCCTCATGCCGACGACATCTTAAGCGTGAAGCAGCTTAGTTTTGGTCAGGACACAGAGGTTCAGGACGAGAACGGTGCACCAGATCATTCGAGCCCTCACAAAAGTACCGTAGCCTATGAAATCGACCTGAACTCCTAAATGATAAGCACCCCGGAATTCTGATGAACTCGAAACACATATACCCGTCTACCTGTTTCTTTTTTTAATAACGTCTTCTATTCCTTAAGCGCCGTTTCATACGGCCTATCTACAAAAAGTATAGTGGAAGGGGGTCAAAATTCGTGAAGCTATTAAAACCCGGTCAACGCAGCCCATAGATTACCCTGCTCTGGTAAACATCGACACATCACTCGAGCACCACGTCTACCTTTAGTCAGTACCTTTGCACGTTGAGCCATAATGCCTGAAGCTCGAATAGTAATACAGGGTTGTATGGTTGAACAAAATTGATAAAATTTCAAGACGGAGACTAACAAGAACGCACCCTAATTGGTTCTTCTTGTTTACTCGTGATTTTTTACTTTGAGTGTACTGAAAGTTATGTTAGGAGAACACAGTTGCTTCTTCAAATTGATTTGCTTGCATAGTTCTGATAAGAATTAAACATGGGAACCAATGTGGGCACCACCTTAAGTTTTGAAAACATTCCATACATGTGACTCTGGCTGGGGTTTTGATTATACTGGAATAGGTCTTTACTACGTACTCGTATCCTTAAGCACATTTCCAAATGCTTGTAATAAAGGGGGCATTACCTTTATCACTTTCCCTTACCCTCCGCGGATTTGTTCGTTCCCGTGTTGTGTCCAAGTCGCTTATATCAAACCTATCAATAAGAAATTAAGGGAGAAACTTTGATTGCAATTAAGTTTTTTATCATAATTTTATGATGAGGTTTTTTTTTTTTGCCCCCCCCCCCCATAGGAGTCGTCCGCCATTTAGTTAGTGACAAGATGAAAAAATGTAACAACGAAAATAGTTTATTTCTAATTATGTCGCTAACTGAATCGAGGAAGACTCTTATGGGGGTAAAGACCACCTGATTACACTATAAGCTTGAAGGTGCACCTTTTTTCAAATAAAACAAACCAATCCCCCGCTGGTCGAAACTTTTGTTTGTTGCAATATACTTATTTTATTTTTGGTATCTTCAAACCGCAGTAGGGTCTTTATAATAACACCGTTAAAATAGCTCTGAGTACATGCCAGCTGGATTAAATACCAAAAGTGGCCATCATAATAAATGGAAGATACTGTGGAAATAAATTACTATTTAGCTTTTCTCATCTTTGCAAAGATTATACCGATGTATTTTCGGTGAGTATTTTGCCTTCTCTAAAATGTAAAGTAATTCTACAATAACTAACAGACTATTATGACGAATGTCGATTTCTAAAACGTAGAAGTATTATGACAAAAAGTCAAGGACGGAAGAAAGGCAGTTAAAGCATTAACGTCCAAGAATGTTCCATGATATTCATCAGTGGTTGAAGGCAGCTTGAAATAAAATGATAAAGAAGATCTGCCTTCAAAGTATCGGTTGACCGGGGTTTATTGCACACAGTCAAACTTATTGTTGGTATACCAAAAATACTTTCCCTTCTTATCTAAGACATATTTAAATTGCTGAATTAGTAAACCGGCCATAGCTGGTCATAGTATTGTAAGATATATTAGAAATACAAATGGAATAAGGCGCTTATTAGTTTCATTAAACAGTATCTGCACGTCTGGCTCGTGTGTTGCAGTATGTTACCGGGGGCGCTAGCCCATTTCTGCATGACAAAATTGTCTCTTTAAAAGTAGTCAACTGCTTTCTCCAGTTTTATCTTTCTGGGACAGTTCAGTTGGTCAGTAGGAGCTTTAATATCAAAGCGATAGCTGATAGATACAAAGATCTACAAAACATTATTCCATACGGTGCATTTGCAACAGCCTTGTACTATAGGCAGCATGGCATATCCACTTAAAAAATGGAAGAATAGGAAGTGAGAAAAAGCTTTTTAACACAGTATATGCAGTATAAACTGTTGATTATTTAACAACATTAGAGAAAAGGCCAAGTTTGAATGTAGTTTGTGTGTCCGTTAATCAGGGGGGGGGGGGGCTTGGAAATATCTCTTCTCTGTATGTATGTATCCAAGCTTCAAATCGAGCTTAGGCTCAAAGTTAATCTAAATTATTACAATGTACTTATTCTAAATATCCCGGTAAAATTTACATTCAATTCATACTTATGGTTTTGAGATATCAACTGTAGAAGTTACCGTATTTACAATCTAACGTGCAAAATGGTCTAAATACAAGTGTTCAGGATATTATAACCTCTCGCTATTGAAAACCGCCCCATGTCTCCTCATTATTTCCAAAAATCCCATCAATAATGTCATAATTTCGTAATGTCAATGCATGAGGATCAATGTAAGGAATTTTTGAAACTTTTTTTCCGTTGGAGGAGGTACATCCTTGTCAAAATAGAAACATTGAATTAAAACACAAATATGTAATGCTATGTTTATATATCGAGAACGGAACATAGGAAAAGAACAGATCATTCATCAGAATGCTTACTTTTTATGATTTACATATTACAAACACTGCCTTGTTGAAACTCCTTTCTTAAGGAGGGTAACATAAGCCTTAAAGAGAAGGCATTTTGATTTAGTGAATCCTAAAAACCCATTTGGAAAAAAATGTTTCTTCTTGAAACCTACAATCGTTCATAGTAAAAAGGTCGCCCTCAATCAGTTTTCAGTAAGAAGTATTTTACACTTAAAATGCGGAGGCTGGTGTCTAGTCGGTGATTTTTAGATACCAGAATATAATATCACAATTATTTTGAAAATTAGTTTAGCTTAAAATGCAACAATGTAGGTAAACAGGAAGTTAAGACAACACAAATTTTGGCAAGAATTCTATTTTGTTTCCTCGTGGTTTAAGTAGTTAAGGGGTTAATCCTTATTGTGAATGATTACACGCTAATCTCAACTTATAACAAAAACTATCAGTGAAAGGAACATCTCGGAGTTTTCCTATTAGACAAACATTAAATATAGGCATTGCTGTCCTTACCCATTACACGATAACGATCGGCTTCTGAAAATGGTTGAAATATGAAAATGTACATTCAGGAAAACCTTTGCAGGGACGTTTGATCAGAGACATGGTATAGGCTGTAATCCCCCCCCCCCCCACCCCATAATGAATTGTTTCAAGTTTTTGTCTGAAAAGAACGCCGTTGTCTGGGTTTTAGAAGGCATCAAAATTCCTTAGAAGTTACAAAACCAAGGAACTAGACGGTTTAGCAACCTTTTCAATCTTGGAAAGCCCACATGACAAATGTGTTTACGCAGGACTTGCATTGTGCAATAATAGGAAGGGTTTTGGTTGATGTCCCGTAAGGACACCAAGTGGTACAACCTTTTTGCTTGCTAATAAAAACTGTTCTTCACAATCAGTCGATCATAGAATACTAGTCAAGTAGGCCAAGACATACATTTCCTATTGGGAGCATATAACGAATGTAAACTGGTCATAGCCTATCATCAGGAGACGTATCTCTTCCGGGGAGCAAAACGTATTTAGTTGTAACGTTAGGATTCCCCTCTCCGGCGTGTAGCCGAAGGAACGTTCTAAAATAAGACAGTATCTTTATTTCAAATTCGACGTAGGCACCAGGCTGCCATGTTAACTGCAGTAGAAATATGTCAGGAATATTACGGTTTTCCAAAAAGTGTGTCGAGTTTTATATGTCTTTTCTGTTACAACTTAATGGGGATACTCATCGAGTTCTTACCAAATGTCTTCAGTGATATACCTATAACACTGCATAGATACCATTTTCTAAGAAATGAAAAGTGGATAACGGTAGCCTAGATTCAGAATTTACAGGTGACGTTAAATCAGTGTTATTAGCTCGCTACAAATGCACGATATTGGTATTTGGTAGACTTTAGGCACAAACTACAAGTTCCGGTATTTCGCCTATATGTATATGATATTGTGAAAACGTTCATCACAAGTAATGTCAATATTAGAATATTAGGAAAACTCGATACACTTTTTGGAAAACCATAATATTCCTGACATTATTTCTACCGCAGTTGACAGGAGCGGCGATTTGTTCTCAATATTGGGGGGGGGGGGGGCATGACCAGAATTTCCAATAATTTACTGTGTGAAAAATCAAAGTCAATGGGCGATTTCTCAAATATTGGGGGAGACATGCCCCCCATCCCCCACGGGATCGCCGCCCATGGCAGTTGACATGGCAGCCTGGTGCCTACGTCGAATTTGAAATAAAGTCTCTGTCTTATTTTAAAAAGTTCATTTGGCTACAAGTTCCTTATAAGTCCAGAAAAAAAAGGTTATGGGTCCTATCCATGATAAATATAAAATTGGGACTACAAAAGGTCATGAAATGAATAAGTAAATTTACTACAAAGTCAAATAAACCCATAGTTTCAAACGTGGACGGCTCTAAGAAATTTTGTTTGGGGTGCAAACTCAAGTCCGTATTCAGGGAGGTTCGGAAGACCCCCGGCAATATTAATGGTCAGCTCCGGATAGTACAATACGAGTATGGTTGTTATTATGTATTACAGCGATGCTCCATGTAGTTTTCAAGAGTTCAGGCTCTTCAAAAACCATTTCAGGGAGTCATGCATGAGCTGACTACTTTAAAAATAAAAGTACAACCATATCAGCCGATCGCTACTCCATAGGGGGAGTAAATGGCAGGTGAAATGGGCAAAGCGGCTTGATCCACTTGTATAAAATGAGGTTCAGCCCACATTTAAATATTTTGTTGTTTCTTCCGTTGTGTCACAATATATTTCAGCTTTGCCAAGAAGCCATAAAATGGTGGTTTTCTGGATTGTTTTCCTAAACTAACGAAAATTTCGAGCATGAAGAAACTTGAAAACGATGAAATGATAGCACTATTTTGGATCTCATTACCGTTCCGAAACGATATTTTCTAAAAGAGGAGGGAAATTCCCCTAACTCAGAACGACGTCTCATACTATATTCAAATAGCTAGGCCAAAAAGTATCACTACACTGAGCTTAGGTTGACTGTTTGGTGTGTTTATTTTAAATCAACTGAAACGGTATACTTTAGCACAAAGGTGGAGAACCTTTTGCTTATAACATGCCATTTGACAGTCATAAGACCGCTCGTGGGCCAACGGCGCTGTCAGTTTGGACAAGGGAAGGGAAACCCTTCCTTCTATGGGAAACACAGTACGTGTAGGCTACATACCCGTTACAACTTTTTGTAGACAGATAGCTATGCTAATCTGGCCAGGTGACACCCGGGAAAACTGCTTTCAGTCGTGGATGATCTCACGGGTAATGGGTTGTGTATCTAATGGCCCCGAAAGCTCTGAGGTGTCTGCAAAATTATGGGCATTTAATTCCAGCATTACTGTTATCTTCTGTAAATGACATAATGATGTCTAAGTTAATCAGATTACAAATATCACAGCACGATCATTTGTTTTGATAACCTTAGCTCGCACTAATGGTAGGTCTAGTCAAATGGCAACTCCCTGGTCCATTTGTGATGTCTGAAGTACATATAGAAGCGAAAAAGTAACTAAGGAAACGGGCGCGAAGTGCGCCAAACAATGTCGTTTTTGAAAGCACTTTATTCATGTGTAACCGTGGCTTTGCATTAGAAAATTATTAACTTATTTAATTTTAAACCTAGTCAAGGAAAAGGGAGGGCCTAACACATCTCGAATTACATGTTTACATGCTTTATTTCTTTATTATTCTTTTTGGAAAATTGAAGACCATGCTTTGCAAACGTTTGGGAAGCAAGTGCCTCCGTGCCCCTGTGACGAGCCGCTAATGGGTTCACAGTACGCGTTGGGTGCATTGCCTTTAAATAGATTCCTGAATCCTTATAGGTCTATTTTCAATTTTCCATTTTATGTCTAATTTTTTTAGCAAACTGGGTCCGAGAAATTTTTCTTTCTTTCCTCTATGTAACGTGTACTTTCTTCATGTTTTGCTTTCTTTTATGCTACAGCCTTCAGAAATTTTATCATGAAATTTAACGTAGTTTGAGGAATAGTAGGATGGTGGGTGTGTGGTGAGGGGGGTATGGGAGGGATTGTTTCTTTTGTTTTTCTCTGTTTACATTCTGCTTATTCTCTCTGGGAGTGCTTTTGTTTTTAAGCCCTGAAGGGTTTTTAAGAGTACTTCCATTCACAACACTCATCTTATTAAATTGTTGCTAACTGTATAATCTGTCACTATGTTTATATATTGTTGTGATAAAACAAAATAAATGAATTGAATTGAATTGAATACAAGTTCATCATACAAATACCTTCACAAGTACAATATAAGAAGTGGCGTCTCTGTGTCATGGTTAAGCCAACTTGTTACGAAGAGCGCTTCCACTCGGTGTTGCGACCAAGACTGATCTGCAGCGAAATTGTAACGAACGGGTTTCTTGGAAAGTTTTAGAAACTGGTTACCGACAAAGGAAAAAAAAAAAAAAGAAACAAAAAAAAAAAAAGAAACGGTCATGTAGCAGGTACATGAACTCATGAGAATCGAATCTTTTAGAGAATCATTCTGACAATCAAGGAAATCAGAGATATTCGGACATAGTTGTATGGGGTGCCACTTATGACAAAATATTACAGTGAAAATTATATATATATATATATATATATATATATATATATATATATATATATATATATATATATATATAAATGAAAATCAAATATAAATGTATTAAATTCTAAAATATATAAATATATGTTATATATAAATATAGTTTAGAAAGATATTTTATGACTGAAGGATTATGCTTAGGTGGCTCCAACAATCAGTACGAAATAGGCGTGGCTGACATGGTGATAGGCGTAGACAGGCGGAGTCTTGATTAACATACCGTACCGTAGCGGTACTGTACAGCTAGCTAGCTCGCGAACGCACTTTGAACAGCCTAGCTAGCTTGGCAAGTAGTGGGAGTTTTAACATTGATCCCACCTTCTCACACGCTTTCCTGTCTATAGCCGACATTTATTTCGATGCTGTTAATATCAGTATAGACTTTGACGCAGTGGAGACTATAACTTTTGTTCGTGTTTTGCAACACCAGTTTGAAAGTCGGCGACTTGTACCCTCATAGTCATAACGTTAGTCCTACAGAAACTAACGTTGGACCGAACGTTAGACATAATCCTGTGTTTGACCAAAATGAACCCACAATTACGCCTTACGTTACTACAACACCAACAGTTACCTCAAAAGCCAAAGAGCCACAACTAGAAAAAAAAAATACGTGGCCGGCCCGGCTTAAACCAATTGGTTAGAAACTGATCCGTAAAACCTCATCAAGATAACTCTAACGCTAACTCTGGGCTGCAAGAACTGTTAGATTCTCTTCACAGTGTTTTCAGGGAAAACAGTTTCAGGAAAGAGAAGAAGAAACACTAACCGATTCCAGCTATCAACCTCAAGTTGAATTGACTGGTTTGTCTGGCGACCTAGGTAGGCATTACTGTGAAGGTGACTTGACTGCAATGTAACCTAGAGGGGAGGCATAATTTAACGTCGCATCGCGTACGTGATCACTATTAAGATAAAAGAGGTTTCATTAATAACTCACCTGTTGTTACGCCTATAGAAAGCTAACGCTGTACACGTTGTAAACTGATTAATTTGAGAGAGAGAACCAAGAATCGTCAATAATCATTGCTGAAACCTAAAAGATCTTCTCCGTTGAATTTTTCCGACCTTCATTGTGTGTATCAAAATTTATGCCAAATTTCTCTAGCAGGGGGAAACAACCTGGGGTCGCAATGGAAGGGGGACATTCGGCTCAGTCGTCACAAATAAATAAGGATCTGTATCCGGAAACGTAATACTCACTTGATAAGAAGTAAGTTAGTTTATGTGAGTTTTGGCTGTGATGCTAACATCAGTTCAGTTTTTGAAGTTTTGAAGTAAATGATTGAATTTTGTACATTTGACAAACCCATGAGCTTGCGAAAATTGCGTTAAAAATATAACAATGAATATTAATGAGTTAAAGGGGTTATAGGTTAACATGGGTTTCAGTGGTGAAGATTTGTTAAACTTTGTGAAAGTACAACCTACAACAAAGTTTGCAAGAAGAAAAAAAAAGTGAGAAATGTGATACGGCGTCAATCCTGGGCGATGGGGTACACGTCCCCCATCGCCCAGGATTGACGCCGTATCACCGTATATAAGAAGTTCAGTCCCATGAAAAGTCCCCGACGGCATCTGTTTTTGCTCTCAAGAGAACAAATTCTCTAATAAGAACCCAAAATCTTCTGCGTGCTACGCGCCCTAAAGAGTCACTCCAACTTTTTCAATAATTCCATTTTACATGGCTAGATAGCATAAGTCCTGTCAACCTTACCAAGTAACAGGTAGGCACAGTACACATGTTATGCAGGGGTCGTAAATTTTATCCCATACCACAAAGCCTAGTTGTTGTTATCTTATGTGGGTCATGTTGTAGGTCAGTCTGTGCGCGACTCACGGAGCAGTTTGTCTATTTCATCGGGTAGTCCAGGTGGTTTGTTATAAGACATGTTATCCCCGATGCAGTCTACAACCCCTACATGTTCTACATTTTTTTTAATGATTACATATGTTTTTATGTCAGCCTACCCAAAATTTTCGCAATTTCAGGATTCAGCCTCGAAAGAACACTATCAGTGCGCAACTCGGCTCTCGAAGCATTAAATGATATTGTGCAAAATATACCCTGCAATGGCATTGGATGTTTAGGCTCCTTCACATCCCTTTCTCACCACCCCCTCGACATAGGGACTGTTGGAACTTAGGGTCTCTGGCATGACCCGGTCCCCAGTCGGGAAAATTCTGTCGCCACCCTTGGTTGGTTTACTTACTTTGGCTTTCAAAAGGGTCATTTCTGCGATAAAACTCAAAATTTTCGATACGCTTTGCCCACTCTTCCTCAGTTCCGCTACTTGTAGCTAATAAAATACAAAACCTTACCATCTTTTCAAGTAACTACACTCTTAAAAGTGCCGGATAAAATTTTTGATCCGGGTACCTGATAACATATTCCCATCCTTTCTGGGATAAAATTCATACATTTCTGGATAAACGCAAACATATTCGTATCCTGTTGGGGATAAAATTTATTCATTTGCGGATAACGCAACCATCCTCTGTAATGTGATTGGCTGATTTGCAGCAGGTGACATTGTGACGTCAAACTAGGTACGAGAATTGAAACTGAGAATCACTAACTGCAGAGTCTTCAGGCAACGTTCGTCAATTCGCATTTTCAAGACAAAACAACTCCACGATGGATCTCGTTAGTCGTAGAGGCAGAGTTTCTTAAATGGGTGAAAGAAAAATATTTTATGAACTTGAAGGTTTGGTATTATTCAATCTCTATGTCATTTAGTGGACAGAATCAAACGTTAACTTAGTGCTTGAGCCTAGGCCTACTGTATATTATAATAGCATGAGATACCGTACTGTAGCATAGGTTAGTCCATGGGCGACATTACTAGACCTAACGTTATGCATTTAGACTGTCCTACAGTAACTACAGTACAGTAGGCCTAGGCCTACCTTACAGTATGTACTTAATATCAGTACAGTGACAGCTTTCTATTGTATCATGAATAAACATGAGCTAAAGATGCAAATATGTGACATCAAAAGATGGACATACCATACATGGCTCATATTAGCCTTTGTTTTTTCAACCTTAATTCAAGGATACTTGTAGCATTGCTATCCCTGAGGGGTTTGTTATGAAAGTTAAAATTCTTTCCTCCAGAAACATTGAAATCATTCGACTGTAATCTATCTGATCAGTAATTTAAGAGATAATTTATAGGCCTATAGGGTTAACAAAAGAAATTTTAACACTGTGCAACACTCCACATCATTATTTTTGCATAGGTAATGAGTTCCTTCAGAAACCATGGAACTTTGAAGAAGTATATTTTGAGAACGGTAAAAGATATTGGTATAATTCCAATGGATCTTTTATTGGAGGAGAGGACTTAATTCTTTAACTTAAACGTGGGAGTAATGAGGTTACCCTTTGCCACAACTGCCTCCGGGGCACCCTTGGGCAAGGTGCACCTGTATTTGCCCCGTTGCTTTTTAAGTGGTGTTGCCTTCGGGCGTGGTGTTGCCTTCGGGCGTGGTGTTGCCTTCGGGCGTAGTGTTGCCTTCGGGCGTAGTGTTGCCTTTGGGTGTGTGGTGGATTTGGGTGTGTGATCTTTGTGGGACTTTGTTTTAGGGTTGTTTGTGGTGGTTGGGCTGGAGTGTTGTTTTTGGGTTGGCTGCAGTGGCAGTACTAAATCTCAGTAGTAACAAAAACTCTTTTGTTCCTTGTTGCATGGTATGTGTGGTCTGTTTGACATTGTGTTCGTGATCCGTCAGGGTTTTTCTTTGGGTTTGGGACTATCCGTTAGTTTGTCAGTGCCTGTTTCTACGTACTTAAAAAGCTCTTATTTCTTTAACTGACAAGTGAACAGCTCTGTTTGGTGGCATGTCACACGACCTTTAAATAGCACTCAGTAGGGTATCCAGTCAATACGTCCCTTTACCAAAACGTCCCTGCTTTTTAGCTACCAAAACGTCCCCTCTTTTAACCAAAACGTCTCCGTGGTATTATATGTATAATGCAGAAACGACCCCGCAAATGAATGATACTGAAACAAAATTCGTCTACAAATCACAAGAATGTTCAAGGGCAGACTAGAGGAAAGGTTAGAATCTCTGACCATTGTGTTAGCTTGAGGAAGGAATTTTATAGTGTATTGTTGGGCTTGGGATGGGAATGAATTTGTTGTCTATTGTTACCTTGGGAGGCAGGCTGTAGCATCTGTCTGGGTTATGTTTATCCATTGGGGCTCTGGTTGGGTGGGAGGAATAACAAGATTTAAGTTGACAAAAGAATTTGGGAGTTGCCACTTAGGGGGGAGTGACTGCAGGCAGGAATACCTGCAGTCACAGGGAGGTGAAGACTTGGATTTAGGAGAGTTGTGCAGTTACTTTCAGAGAGTCAGAGTGATAGGAAGTACAGTAGTCTCAGTCATGTGGGGATTTTTTTAGAGTTTAGTTTAGTTTGATTTGTTTAGGTCGACCTGTTATTTTACGTTTGCAAAGTTTGCTGGGATTCCGTTTTTCATTTAACTGTTATTTAAAGGAAGAGTCTTATTTTCACAACAAAGACAAGTAACCTTACAACGCGTGTTCTCTTTTTATTGTGTTCTTGTTTGGAGCCTGGACTTTTAGAGCCTGCAATTTATTAACAGCCGCGTCAAGACCCCGACCCCTTCCTCCTGGACTGGACGTTGGCCCATCAAAATACAAGATCCAAGGCCAAGGATCCCAACCCCAACCCCCAGAAAATTTCCGTTACAATACGTATACGTAAAACTCTTTAGTTTAATAAAGAGAAGTTTAATTCTAATTGATTTGTTGTAGGTATTAGGTAAATCAGTGACCGTTTTATTTTGTTTTCAGAGCAGTTATATCACGACACGAAGAAAAGTACTTAGAGCTGTGCTAACTGTAGCTAACCTGTGCCCACTGTTCTTTCTCACTGCATTACCTGGACAGGCTATATAGGCCTACACAACACATGAAACTGCATTAAAAAGTATGATCGCGTTGGTAAATTGTAATTTGTATTTTCATTTTCCTTTGAAGAAATAGAAAAATAGCCTAATTAAGTTAATAAAAATATTACAAGAAGTGTTTTGGTACGGAAGTGTTTTGGCACGGGGACATCTTGATCAATGGCGGAAACGTTTTGGTACGGGGATGTTTTGGTAAAGGGACGTTTTGACTGGTAAGCCTCACTAGTATAATAACCTTTGCATGTCATTAGTCCTTCGAAGATTGCTTATTCTAAAGCTGAAAGGCCACTTAACCCTAAACTGAATAACCCTAACCGAACCCCAGGCGTAACGAACCCCAGGTAGAACCTCGGGCAAAACCCTGTTTAAACAATAGGGTGATGTCCTCTCGCCAGCCGCATGTTGGCTAACAGTCACGACCGCTTCACGAATAATTGTCAAAGTGGATGGCAAGTGTCTTCACTACTACAAGCTAAAAATGTTTATCAAGACAATAGACCTAATTGTATGTACATAATGTTACTAGGCTAGGCCTAAATCTAAATTAGTAATAAAGTAAGGCTGAAGGCCTTGTACAGTAAGTTGTTGTCAATTGTAACCAATGATGCCAAGTGTAGATTCGAAGGGAAGACCTACACAGTAGGCTGGGCTAGCCCTTGAACAGGGCTGTATATTACGTTACATGGCCGTGGCACATTGCACTCCTGTGATATGGAGCGTAATGTGCCTTGGCCATGTAACGTAATGCACAGCCCTGTTCAAGGGCTAAGCAAGGCTAGGACTGTTACTTAGCCCCTCCCTCAGTGCATTTGTACACATGCCTAATCCGAACCTTTTTGGCGAATGCAATTAAGGCTATAGCTTTGCATGGCGGTGCTAGGATTGACTCGAGTTGGTGTTCCACATATCTCTTTAACATATGCTACAAAATACTGTAGTTCTAACATTAGCCCACGTACATCAAAACAGCAGCTATAAAACTTTCTGCTGACATGCTTTTCTACTTAATTCTGAATAATTATAGAATACCCCAGCACATTGAAAATATTGCCACGCAAATTTGCATGTACTGTGTATACATAAGCTTTTCAGTTTTTGTACGCGTCTGGAGCTAAAGTGTGAAGCGTATTGTATCCAAGGAATGATGTTTGGGGTATGCGGTACATTGCGTTATAATTTTTGTGTGAATTCTGAGACTTCGGAGTGGAATGCTAGAGCTCTACACTGTCAGGTTGAGCGAAATAGATGATTTGAAGTACTCCAATAATACCTGTATACCTAGCTTTTGTTTACAGGCTTATTGAGTGTACAGCCTACCATGACTCATTCGGTAAGCTGATTGCGTGTGACATATACTTTAAATTGCATACAATAGCTTTTGAGGGACAGACCTCAGAAGTAAGAATGACTGTATGCTGTGGTGAAAATGAATAGTTGTATTCCTGTCACTGCCTTATTGAACATGTTATTTGAAAACTCTGTATGCTTTCCAGTAATCTGTTTCCTTTCATCTAGCGCTATGGTTCCATGATGAATGATAGCCCATACATTTGTATATGTTAAAACAGTGATTGACATTGTTGAAACCCCCTTATTCATAACTGCGGCCTACTGTCAGTACTTTGGTTGCTTCTAAACATTTTCAGATATATCTATATATATATATATATATATATATATATATATATATATATATAACGCTAGATCGACCTGTTAGGCAAAATCGGTATACCGCCCCCCCCCCCCCTAAATAGATATATATATATATATATATATATATATATATATATATATATATATATGTAAAAGAACTATATATATATATATATATGTATATATGTAAAAGCATATATATATATATATATTGTATATATATATATATATATATATATATATATATAAAACGCCAATTCCCACCTTAAGGGGAAAGTCCTTATATCATCCTACGTTAAGGCGAAAAAAAAAAATAATAAAATACATAAGCATATATTTCGCCCAACCGTCCTCAAGATATAATCAACGATATTTCAATGGCCTGCGATGCGTACATGGTAACAGATACGTGTCCGTAAATTTGTCGACGTTAGAGTAATTACTTATAGATTGCGTGTTAAAGAGGGCGCTTTCATACGTTTACGTATTCCTATATAAAAAGTGTGTGAAAACGTTAAGTCGAATCCGTTTTTTCGCCCCATTTTTTTCTTCTCCCTATGGTCGACTTTTCAACAACTTTATATATATATATATATATATATATATATATATATATATATATAACGCTAATTCCCACCTTAAGGGGAAATTGTTATATCTGCTTGTACATAGGGCGAAAAAAAGATAATAAAATACATAAGAAATAAATTCGCCCTAACGTCTAAAAATATAATTAACGTTATTTCAATGGCCAGCCATCCGTTCGTGTTAACAGCTAGGTGTCCGTAAATTTGACAACTTTGAAGTAATGGCATCTAGTTTGTAAATCTAAGAGGGCGCCCTTGTAAGTTTACGTATTCCTATACAAAAAGTGTGTGGGAACGTTAAGGCGAAACTTATATTTCACCCGAAAATATTTTTCCCCTTAGTGCCGAATTAGAGAAATATATATATATATATATATATATATATATATATATATATATATATATATATATATATATATATATATATATATATATATATACAGCTCCCAGATTTAACATCCTATCTATGTTTGGTTGTGGGTTTTCTCTTTACCATTAACCCATTTTCATGAGTATGCCGGGGAGGGGTCTGAAGAAAGTATGCTTTTTTCAGTGTGAAAATGGCCTGAACATAAGATTGACCCCTCACTACACTCCTGTGCGGGTTATAAATCTATTCCCTCAGTTTGTCCAGTTTATCCAAATAAAAAGGAGTGCATTTGGTTGAAACTGAACCCTTCGAACCCTTCAAATGTTGTCACAACTGTTTAGTGTAAAATAGTTTAGACGAATCCAAGCAAATTACAGAATTGGTGTTCTTCAAATTTTACTTAAAACTTGTGTGGCGAAGCATGTCAGGCATTAACTGAAACTGAGGAAATGGTTGAAATAAAAAGGTAATGCTTATTTTAAAGGCAACTACCTTGTCACTGGAACAGGAACACTGAGTAAGTGCAAATTATGCGTTAACATTATTAAAAGTTTCAGTCTTGCAAACAAACTCTACAAGTACCTTCAGTGTCCTCCTTAACTCTCCTCACCCCTCCCGAAGAAGTATGAAAAAGCAGAGGCAGCTGATCAGAACAGCACATATTCTTTCCACTCCAGTGATTCCACCCAGGCAAAAGCATATAACAAGTACTTTATCTTCAAAAATGGGCAGATCATCACAATGGTTTTTGCAGAATAGCATACAATTTTAATCCAGCCATATTACCAAATCTAAATATTTAGTATATAATCAAGGTTCTGGATAGTTTCAGTCATTGCTTTTGACTAACTCAGTCCTACATGCGTACTGCTGTTTGAGTTTTTTTTTTTCAAAAGGGGGTAATTTGCACTGTCACTTCAGAGCTTAGGATAGGATTTATAACGGCATAGCAGTGCCTCCTACACGCCCCCCCCCCCCTCAACTGCTCTGTTTCCGAGTCCCATGTCAATGGGTGGTAAAAAAAAATTAAGTTAAGTCCATATTTCTATATTTTCTGTATAATATATATGCACTTTATTATCTTATTCGCTTTGTTTCATTACTAATTAAGTAAATATTAAGTGGGCCTGTGTTACAGGATTTCATATTTTGCAAGGGCATAGCCACTTGTAGATATAACTCTATTAGCTGTTGCTACAGTTCCTGGATCAGAAATAAGTAGTCAGAATGCCATTTCCTTCAATGACCATTTGAAGTCGGCCTTCAAAGCTTATATTAACATTAGCTGAACTTTTGAAGTAAAAGGCTAGAAGATCAGTAATGTATGAAAATCAACATTACAGTAGACATCTGTGGAAAAGTCTTAATTAAGCAAAGTATTAAATAGATCAATTGTGTGCTCTAAGCCTTACCACAAAAGATTTTTAAAGGAAAGGTTTAAGCAAAAATTAATTTTCACATGTGAAAGAGGAACTAGATCTAAGCAATTTGGTGAAATTTTCATTCAGTTCGAACATATAGTTCTCGAGATATCAGCCAATGAAGTCACTTCATTTGTGACCAAAGTGAGCTTGAGGCAAACAGGGCTTTATCACTTCCTCACATTGATGAGCAAAGCTTTGCTTTCCTTGTTTTTCCAGTCTGCTGTGTTGACCTTGAAGTTAATAGTTACAAGACCTTCCCATGGGGAATTCGAAGTTTGTAAAATTCTCATGCCATTCACATTCCGATAACATGGGACTATGGAGGAGAAAACTGGTTGTAAAGTTTAAAGAAAAACCAAAGAGTGTTCATTAATGTGAGAATGTGATGTCATATGTGCTTGCTTCAAGTTCACAACGAGCTGAAAATGTAAGAACTTTAACTGCTAATTTCTTGAGAACCACATATTGGATTACAATGCAAATTTCACCAGAATGCTTAGAATTAGTACCCCTCTATCATGTCAAAACTTGATTTGAGCCTAGACCCTTCTTTTAATGCTACATGTATCAACATTGCTATCTCTACTAGTGTCATTTTTGTAGTCATTCCATCCTTTCAAGATTTTACATTTATCAACATTGCTGCCTCTTTAAAGTAGTCTTTCGTTACATAATATCCTTTAAAGACCAGTATTATGTAAGCATGTCTAGTGTATGAACTTCATTTGATGCTTTGAAATGTTTGCTGCTTTTCATGTAACAGATTTTTTGTATTTAGAAATAGCTTATTTGTTACGCAGTATGTTCCAAAGTACATGGTTAGCTGAACTGATATTTGTAGCTATTATTGTCCCTTATTTCTACTTGTTGACCTTCCTTTAATTGTAATCTTACTAAATTTCGTGACTTTATCATCCATGATGTAAGTGGAGAGATTGAGCATAGCCACCTTGTTTCCTTCAGAGAAAATTGATTGAGAATGTGAATTTAAACCAGAACAGGATCACTGTTAATTTGGACATGCTTTTTAAGACAGGTTAAAGCAGGGGTCCTCTTCATTGAGAAAGTGATGTTGTTTTGTAACCTGATACCCCGATCAAAATTTATTTGAAATGGGGTCATTGGTTTTTCTGCCCAGAATTCCAAGTCGTGTTTATCCGGATCAAATAGGTCCCCTGGGATCTGGAATCCGTTCAGATTTGAACAGGAATGGCGTCATTTGCTTTCTATCCGGAATTCCGAGTCGTTCTTTTATTCCTTGCCGTAGGCAGGCAAGCAATCAATGCGATGGTGATGTCGTGTGTGTGTGTGTGTATGTGTGCGTGTATGGGTGTATCTAAGCTGCGTAAGCCATGACATGGGCATGGGTGTGTGTGTAAGTGTGTTTGGGACGTTGCTTGTAATCGCGATGTCTCAAGTTAGGAATGACCGGCACTTTTCATATTTGGTATATAGATTTTTCATGTTGAGGGAAAGAACTCTATTGATTTTGGTAGAGGTCAAAGGTCATCTGAGGTCACCAGAGGTTAAACTGCGAAAACCTCTTAAATGTCTTGTAATAGCGATATCTCAAGATAGCGATGACCGACTTTTTTCATGTGTGGTATATTGATTTGTGATGTTAAGAGGAAGAACCCTACTCTTTTTGATGAAGGTCAAAGGTCATTTGAGGTCACGGGGTAAAAAGCCGAAAACCTTGAAATTGAGATATGTCAAGGTAGGAATGGCCTATATAGATTTGTCATGATGAGAGGAAGAATGTTTTTGTTTTGGTAGAGGTCAAAGGTCATCTGAGGTCACCAGAGGTTAAACTGTGAAAACCTCGTAAATAGCTGGTAAACACGATATCTCAAGATAGCAGTGACCGACACTTTTCATATTTGGTACATAGATTTGTCATGTTGAGAGGAAGAAGCCTATTGTTTTTGGTGAAGGTCATTTGAGGTCACTGGAAGTAAAAAGTCGAAAAGTTCGTAAACACGATATCTCAGGATAGGAATGACCGACGCTTTTCATATTTGGTATATAGCTTTGTCATGTTGAGAGAAAGAATCCTATTGTTTTTGGTGGAGGTCAAAGATCATTTGAGGTCACCAGAGGTCAAAGACCGAAAACCTTGAAATCGTGATATGTCAGGGTAGGAATGGCCTGTATAAATTTGTCATGTTGAGAGGAAGAATGATTTTGTTTTTGGTAGTGGTCAAAGGTCATCTGAGGTCACTACAGGTTAAACTGCAAAAACCTCGTAAACGGCTTGTAAACACGATATCTCAAGATAGCAATGACCGACCCTTCATATTTGGTATATAGATTTGTCATGTTGAGAGGAAGAAGCTTTTTGTTTTTGGTGAAGATCAAAGGTCATTTGAGGTCACTGGAAGTAAAAAGCTGAAAAGCTCGTAATCACGATATCTCAAGGTAGGAATGACCGACACTTTTCATATTTGGTATATAGATTTGTCACGATGTAAAAAAGAACCCTATTGTTTTTTGTGTAGGTCAAAGGTCATCTTGGGTTACCAGAAGTCAAAATGCAAAATTTCCCAAGAATTCCCAAGATCATTATCTGGGGTCACTAAAGGTCGAAAAGAAAAATTTCCCCAAGAATTCCTAAGATCATCATATGGGGTCACCAGAGGTCAAACAGCAAAATATCCCAAGTATTCACAAGATCGTCATCTTGAGTCACCAGAGGTCGAAAAGCAAAATTTCCCGAGAATTTTCAAGATCCAAGATCCATTGGAGTTGAATCCCTCTCAAGACACTTCAGATTTTTTTTGTTATATTTGGTGGTGTTCAAAGGTCATGTGAGGTCAGCAGAGGTTCAATTGTTAAAACATCGTAAAATGATGTAGTCAAGAAAGGTTAATTTGAGGTATAAACCTCAGTGCAACAAAGCATCCTCATTCGGCAAGGAATCACTAAGCCTTTGGGCTTTCTGGTATCCGAATCGAATACCCTAGGAAACGGAATCCGGATCAGACCTCATCTGGAACCGTGTCAAATAAAATGTTTGGTGATAGAATGTCTGTCCATACAATAGCGTTGTTACTGCCACAAAGTGTGGGAACAGGGTCGTCGCGACCGGGGGTGTGGGGGTTGCCCCCACTCCCTCCACCAAGTTCGTCAGAACGACGATAGTCAGAAAATCTGAAATTCCACTTGGAATTTTTGATGTGTCAGTCTAGCACATTTTCCAATTGTGCCTTTAACAAAACTGTGCATGCATTTTTCAATTAGATTAAAGTTAGAATACTGTCAAACGTTATTTTCCTCACGTAAAATCGAATAAAAACTGTCCTTTGCCGTCTTTTTAATGAAAATTCTCTACGCTCTTCGGTTTGCGCTCTATCTCATTACCATTATGAAGGTAATAATTATATATGAAACTATTCTGATCAAAAGACTTTCCGAAAAACAGAGGTTCATCTCAAAACATCTTTAGAGGCCTTGCATCAATATATTAAACCTAATTTGCAGCATGATGTGGAAGGTTGAAAGTACGAATTTGCCGTTATACGTTTTTCAAAAAAATAACGGAGCGCTCCCTGCGCAGCAATTATCGGTATATATAGATGGTGATTGTTGATACACTTACAACGAAAAGGCGTTCTGAAATGCGCTTCACTGTTAGAAAAAGGTATAATTTTACAGTGAAAGTACTGGCAGCCAGGATTCCGGTAGCCAACGTTATTTTACAGGTTGCCTACATCTTATAGTAACTGTAGGAATTTAACCATTTTTATTCGCGTATACTACACGGGTGGCCTGAACAGTGTTCAGGAATTAAAGTGGCTACAAAGGTATAGTCACTATAAGATTTACGCACAACTGTAAAATAACTGGTCGGAAGCCGGAATCCCAGCTGCCAGTATTACCGTGAAATAACGGTTATTTTTTAACAGTGTTGTTAGTCCTTCACCCCTATTGTTATACCTATCAGGGAGTTCTAATATCGTTTCCCAGCACCTATTCTCTACTCCCTGTCCATTTTCCATTGCTAGAAGTTGTTCGTCTAGATTTTCGTTCAAAATCAGTAAAAATACGATAGGTGTAAAGTGCTTGGCATCATACAATGTATTATCATTTGGATGTCAGGTAATAAGCTTTATGTCATTACCCCCATTTTATGTAATTGATTCTAAGCTTCCAGAAGGAAATTTGAGGTATCTGTTAGCCTTAGATGTCCTTTTATAATGCACAATAAAGGAAAGGAAAATTTCATAATAGTCCAAGAGTGTTTCTGTTAACTCCACGCACGTATTTCTACTTAAAAAAATTCCCCGAACAGAAGGCAGTAAAGTAGCCAAAAGGAGGGGCTTCAGGGGGGTTTGTTGACAATGTATTCTTTTCTTAGACAACTAACTTACAACTTACAAACCTTAATATTTACTACATTATGGACCTTTTCCGGCCTTATATGATCAGCTAAAAAATTGTCCCAAAGATAGCACCATTTTGCATTTAAGCAATCTAAATTAATAAAAATTTCTTAAGAAGGAGGGACCCTCCCATACGACGGCACTTTTATGTAGTGACAAAGGAAGGATCCCCACTGCTGAATCCACTAAATTATGGACATTTTTCAGCCGTATGATCAGCTCCAAAAATGTCCCACAGATAACACCACTTTGATTCTAAGCAACTTTACATAAACAAGATATCTCCTTATCTCAAAGGGAGGGGACACCCCCTTAGACCCCTCGCCAGGTCGGCACCTTTATATAATAACAAAGGAAGGGTACACACTGCTAAATTTACTAAATTATGACCATTTTTGGCATATATGATCAGCCAAAAATGTCAAAAAGGTTACCACCATTTTGCATATAAGCAACCTTAACGTGACAAAACTTTCTCAAAGAGGAAAGGACAGCCCTCCCCTTAGACCCCTTTCCCCAGGATGGCACCTTTATTTAGTTGCACAGGAAGGATCCCCACTACTAAATTCACTAATTATGGACATTTTTCAGCATATATGATCAGCTCAAAATATGTCAAACAGTTAGCACTATTTTTCATCTTAGCAACCTTAAATTAACAAACAATTCTCAATGGGGAGTGAAACCCCCTCTACTTAGACCCCTCCTCCAGAATGGCGTCTTTATCTAGCGACAAAAGAAGAATCCCAATGCTATATGCACACGCAGGGTGCGTGCAAAAGATGCAATTTACGGGCTGGCACTCAGCTGGAAAAACATGCAGACAGTAGGAAATTGGGACCTTAATACCCAAAACATATTACCCTACAGCTACGGTCGTGGGTGGGAATAGACTACTTTCACGACTTCCGATAGCTGTACCGCCCCCTCTCCTTCTGGAATGCACGTCAATGGCCCTTATAATCACTGCTGGGGCCCATGATCTCTGAAAGTGATCCACGCGGTTCAGTTATTTTGGGACATGATGATAATAACTTCTTGAAGTAATTCCGTGGACTCCGTGTATTTCAACCAGCAGATCATCTATGATGGTCATGTTAACTAAGGAATCCTAATTTTCTTTAGAATAGGACAACGTTGGTCATCATTAGAGGTAACAGGGAAGGGCCTATAAGAAGACACTCCTCTTCAAAACCAAAGGGTTTGATTTGTGCTTAGTCCTGTACCCCCTACCCTCCACACACACACGCACACACACATTACAATACGGATTGACGCCCCTGGCTTACCAAATTTGAAAAAAGAAAAGAAATTGCAAGAGTTTGTGCTTGCTAGACTTAAAAGGAAAAAAGAATTAAAGGAGCCCGAGAAGTCTAGATTGGGGAAAGAGATTGAAATTTTTGGATTAAAAAACCAAATAGGAGCGGACGAGGATTTAAACTACTCTAATATTTAAACCTTAGTATTTGCAATCATAGCAGAATGCCTGCACCTAAAATGCCACACTACGACGGAAAAGGAGGACTTAGATGCCTACCTACTAAGATTTGAAAGGTTTGTTTCGGCACAAGATTGGCCTAGACATCAGTTGCCATTGGACCCCGAGTTTGTGTTTTAAAGGGCGAATGTCTCCAGGTTTATTTAAGGCTTCCTCCAAATGACATGGAAGACTACGACAAGTTAAAGGAACCCTGCTGAAAAGATTTCAGTTTACAGGAGAGAGGTTTTGCATAAAATTCAGGTAAGCGAAACCAAAGAAGGGTGAAGCAGAAACGCAATTTATGGCTATAGGTTAGCAGATTATTATTTCTGATCATTGGCATAAAAGAGGACTTAATTTTCAGGCATATAAAAGCTCACCTCTGAAATCCCTCCTCTTTTGCTTCATAAAAAGTTAAAATAGCCAAATGATCGTGCTTTTAAAAGCACACAAAGATCTCACAAAATCTAAAACAGTAGAAAGGAAATTTTCGGCTATACGTAGCCATTTAAAAGCCCAGAACCTTTGAAGCAAGCGAAATTACTCCTTAAAGACTTCTTAACCCTCTTTGACAGGAAACTGTCGAATTCCGAAGCAACTGCCTTGATAAAAGGGTTAAAGTTCATTACAACCCGAGAGAAGCTAAGACTCTGCGAATTACTCCAGCCATTAAAAGGCCGCAAAAACGTACGTATGGAAATTCGCTACTCCATGCATATAAGCAATGCTTCTGACAGGGTTCCGCCTGATGTACACCGTTACTCAACAAAGGAACCACCCATGAACTTTCGAGTTTAGTGGCATAAATTGAATATTAATTTTTTTTTTCTTTCCAAAAGTTGTTTATGGAAGTCCTGCCAACTGAGGTAACTTACCTAGATTTGAAAATCATGAAAAAGGAAACAGCCTGGTGAGCGACGAGTCAACACAAAGTCTACATCCTAGTTCACTGTTACCTTTCAGTAACCCGATCAATATTTTTGCACAATTTTCCACTAGCCACAAAGGCTTCACAAAGGCAAAATACGGCAATACGCCTAGATTGTGCAGCGAAAGAAACAGGATTCCATTCAGAGAGGAATGTTTAGAATTAAGCACGTAGAAGGATGTCAGCCCGGTCATTAAAGGCACTGACTACAAACGAAGGGCGCACCTACGTGTACTATACCCATACCCCCGAAAGGTTAAGAAGTGCCACCACTCAGACTCAAAGCCACGCATACCCACATATCTAAGAACATTAGAACAAGGCCTTTGAAAGCAAGCTTGAGAAGCACAGGGATGTTATTTTGCGTACATTCGCATCAGTCCCGGCGTTTGTTTCCCGACCGTCTTTTTCCCTTTGAGAGGACACTAAATCTTACAGATTTACTTGTGTAATCAAGTTTTACTGCAGAGTCAGACGAAACAGGAGGGTACGACGATACTTTTTTGCATGCGCTTACAGCTGCATTTTAAATCTCATGACGAACCTAGCCAATGTTTGAAAGGCTACTACTGATGAAGTTCCGCGGTACAGAGCAAGAGAACAGAAACCGGTCTAGTCGGTTTTCAAAAAAACACCCAAATGTCAATTTGAGAACGACTCATATTCCTCCAAAAGAGTGGAATTTTAAGCTTTTGCTTATATCATGTTATAACATGATCGGGTCCTATTTCCTAAAATATTCAACAGTTCAACGACAAAGCAAAACGAACGAAGAAAACGAACCATAATTCATAAAACTTAGATAATTTGTAGAATAAGACATACCTGCTGGTTTGCTATAAAAGGTGTACTTCATGGCGGTATTATTCTAAAACGTGATTGGGGTTTAATATATATTCCAGTATGTCACACCCATCTGATTTGTTAACTGAATGACAGATTTCCATAAAACCACATACTTTACACGAAAGAAAGGGAAGGGAAATACAGAACAAGCAGACCTTAAAATTAAATAGTCTTTACTTTATTGGTGTTCCTGTCCTTTCCTTCGCATTTGTTACTTTCCATTTCTTGTTTAGTCGATGTTTACGTTAAAGCCATGTAACGACAATACGACTCATTGCCCTCTACATTTCTCCACGTGTGAACCCCCCGTTTTAAGTTCATAATTCTTACATCGTAGGGGGTTGTCGAATTCCCGGTCTCTTCCACTGAGATTCTAGTAAGGCAATGCTACAGAACTGTCATAGTAATACGTGTGATGTAGTCAAACCATAGAAGAAGGTAAAACTTAGATAAAAATTGTTTCAAACTCATTGGTCCTAGTTCGGTCTCAACATTATGGTTTTAAACAACTCATCCCGGTTTCTTTAGATTTGCATTGCTGGATTCTCCTGAACTAATTAATATAATGAAAAGATATTTCCAGGAGCCAACATCATATGTTAAGAGAAAAATGATACTAGCTGGTTCTTTTTGTATTCTTCCAAAAAACATGATGCAGCTTGTTTACGAGTTTCTTAATCCAGCTTGCAGATACTAGTAACAGATTTTCGTGGGTAATTTGAAGAATCAAATACAGACCGACAGCTGTCTTGCAGTGTAAAAGTCTGGTTTCTCTCCATTACTCACGGTTTCAGTTTAATTGATATTTATTCATAGTCTAATTTTCAGAAAAAATGTCTCGTAGGTAAATGAAAAATGTTGGGATCTTATGACACAGCAAGAGAACATTACTTTGGTATCCTCAGATTCACTTATTTAGTGACTGTAATGGTGATGATTGTGGCCTCTGTTGTTCGCCAATGAAGAAAGAAAATAACTTCATTAACCAAAAGTGGATCAGCAAACTGAGGGATTGGCTGATGCTACCAAAAGCAAGATAAACCAATACAGCAACTATACTCTAAAAGGATAGGGAGCAAATCAACGTCCTTGTTAAAAGTCTATATGGTAATCAATCAGCTATACTACTGTAAGAGCATACACGTCTAATTCCTAGTGTAAGAAATTTGAATCATAGAGCACAGCGGCGTAGGTCGGGTTTGTAGGGAAAATTTTCCGACAAAACTTATTTCAACTGAATATGTATAAATAGTTGATAGTGTTAAAAGATTAAGGGATATGGGGATATGTATTATGTTCAAAAGGTTAGATGAGAGATTCACTTTAATACCTGAATAGGCTCAAATTTTCGTTTTTTCGAAGCACTAAAGTCATCTGTACACCAAAATGTTATATATTTTTATTTTTTGCTTTACTCTGGCTGAATTATTTGGGAGGCAACACGATATGTTTGCCTCCCCAATATTTTCTTTGGGGGGTAATTGCCCACTGTGCCCCTAGGATCGACGCCCCTGATAGAACACACAGGATTGATTGCATATAATTTTTCACTTGACCTTTAAAAGCAAACTGATAATCTCGTAATTACAACTCTTGACAAGCGTTGCATCATGTATTGATTTTCCTGTAAAAGGATTTTCCTTCTTTCATGTGTTTACCTAAGTGGTACTCATTGTAGGTGCAAAATGTTACACTATGGGAAAATGAAAAAGACCATTCTGTAATTTTGAAGATAGTGAACTAACAGATAGGTCTGACTTCATCTTTGTTGTGTTCCTTAGTTATTGCAACAATTCATTCATTAACCTAAATTAGTTTATAACGAAGTAAAACATAGAAAGCTACACTCTAAATGTAACAGAGTGAAATTCTACCAATAAGAGTAACTACAGTGACCACTCTTGCTTTCGAGTGGCATTCCACTCTCCGTCGAGAGACATTTTACTTTATTGGAGTTAATTAATACTTCAAGCAAAGTGGAATCTCAATCGGATTCCACTCTATAAAAGAGTGGTCACTGTAGTCACTCTTGCATTTAGAGAGTAGGTGTAATGCCACGCAGTATCACGTGTCCACGATTTTCTATTTGTTATTACAAAACGAGCACACTCTATATGCGTATGTCCCATTGCAAATAGATGAAAATTAAAACAACACAATACTAGATATGCACACTTAAAAAAAGATAAATATTTGAGGACAGCTGGCTGGGTCAGCTACTTCAAATATTACTGTTTCAGTAGTATGCAGCTGTAAATATAATTTCCCCTTAATGTGACGTATCTAATAAAAAAGGAATGTGTCATTGCTGTCAAGAGGTCATTGACTGGTGACACCTAGGGAATGCTAATTCTTAGAAATGAAAGGGTGTTACAAGGACTTAAGTGTATTCTGTCAGTTAAGAACCTTATTCATTTAGTACTGACAAATACGCAGAGCTCAAAAAGAGCGCTGCAGACGAACACGTGTTACATATGGACATACCACCACAACTGCTCACGTTACATTATTACATTTGCGCGATATCATCTATTTTCAAATTTAATTTTTATAATCTGTATCCCGTAAGCCTATTCTGACACCAGTTATGAGGTTATTTTACTCTCCCAATGCTTCTCGAATGCTTTTATTTAATTGTTACGTTCTTCATCTTCCCTAAGAACTTTACACTCAATCAATTTCCTATGTTCTTTTTTTCGTTTTACGCATGGACTGCTTCTTCCGTGTTGCGTGTTTGGTGGGCCTTCTGTCCAGCCCGCTACTTTTGCATACCTTTAAAATATTTTGAAAATTGCAAATTGTAGCTCCATTCCCTACCGTCAAATTCGCCCCAGATGGTTCACACCACAACAGTAAAGATCCCCAAGTAGGATAGATTGTTGTAGTTATACATGCGGTAATGAATGTCCCAAGCTAATTTGGTAAGGTGCTTTTTGTCTGGTTTTGTTTCGGTCTCATTTGGTAAGATTAAAAAATGGACTATGTTAATAGGAGTATTGCATTCTGGGTACTTCAACACACTGCAACATATCTCGGTCTCAGATAATGTTCTGTTCCTTTGCACCTTAATACGTATTAAATTTACAATAACTTATATATGACATATTAATTGTATGTTATGTAAAATAGTGTACAAAGTACCGTATAACGACTAAAATAGTATAGACCATCAAGAAAACTGTGCAGGATAGAATCATCATAAGGCTATCCTGTTCATTCAAAAACATTTTCAGATAGTGAAATAACCACTCTTATCTAATTTAAGATGTATTCTGCTCGGTTCTAATTCCCCGTCTGTGTCACTTCAAAGACTCAAATCCGAAAAGCAAGTGGGTAACATTAAAAAAAAACTAGTCCCACCGCACACCCGGTGGTCCGTGAAACAAGAGACACTAGCGGCATCCTAAAGCGACTACGATTTCCCCTCGGTGTGATTTTATCACCACTCGTCAAGGGGTTTAACCTGTCATTTTGCCTGTGTCGTGTTGTATTTTGTATAATAAAACTTCCACTTTCACATTTTTGCGCTGTAAGATAGGACTTACATTGGAGTGTCCGAAATATACGCCGTATGTCTGTTACCGGTATCTGTGACTCTCGATATTAGTCACTCTCCTTTGTGGTGAATCCTTTTAGACAAGTTTCGTAACTTAATTGCAGTTATTATTCTTGGTATCGTTTCATTTGTGAGCCATACGTGGATTTTTCTCTTATCTAATATATATATATATATAGTTATATATAGTATATACTATATATATATAGTATATTATATATAGTATATATATATATATATATACGCTAGATCGACCTGTTTATTCTTTGGTGTCGAATTCGGTGTACCGGTCCGGTCAGGATACATACCGGCAAAGAAAAAAAAAACATGCTAAAATCACATAAGCTTATATTTCCCTTCTTTTGGTTCTGAGATAGCATAGTTACACGTTATTTCAATGATACCCGTTAACGTCCTGTATAGTTGTTTAAACGGATACATTTACACGTAAGTGATTGTGGTGTGGAACTTAAGGTAAATTTGTGCGATTAACATTATGTGGTAAATCCGGGACTTGCGTTATTAGAGTTTACGCATATCCCTATATAAAAAGCAGTGTGTAAAACAACGTCGTGAAGGCGGCAACGAATTTTTTTTATCGCCTAAGGGGGCGACGTTCTCCCAACAGGGTGGCGGTTTTTTTTCATACGGTTTTTTCAGCCTAAATCCCAATATTAATTTGCAATAATACGATATTCTATATATTAATGTACTATACTTAGCTACATATATATAGTGTATAGTATCATAATTATAAGATATATATATAAAACCTTGCAAGATGATTTAATCAGAGATCACAATTATATATTAGTCAATGTGCCAGGAAAATAATAGGTGAACGTATGTTGTTTGTATAGAGCGGGTATATCGTGTAACCACCGTGTGGAGTTGCTCTTTCAGACGAAGGCGCCGTAAGGGAGGAAAGGACTGGATAGTGCTGCGGGTGTTTATTTTTACCAGGTTCTTAAGCTGATTTGTTGTACTCTCACTATGGATTTCGCACTCCCCTAGTTATGGTTCAATAGTTATCAACTTCCTTCAAACCTTTGAATCCCTCCCTTGATTCCAGAAAATTGCATTTCCTATGAAAGTAAAATGGTTATTTTGAATAATTCCCCTGAAGAGGAACTGTAAGGCGATTTAGAACAAAAAAAAACATTTGGATGTTGGAACAAACATCTTGGAAAAAACTATTTCACCCCTATGGGTCTTAAGTGAGAACGAGAGTGGTTTGACGAAATGCCAGACCAAGAAAAAACCCAGAGGTTAGGACTCGCTAAGCAGGGTCTTGTTAATTTTCTCAATCAAGCCTTTTATTGGTGAGGTTATTGTCGTATCCTACGGTTGTGCTTCCTTTGTGTATTCTAGTTCTGTTATCAGACAATCTGCTACGGTTGACTTCCTCTTTTGTGGGGGGGGGGGGGGTTGGCTTTTCTTATTTATGTTAGGCTTTTTTCTGTGTTTGTTGTGTTTCCAAGTCTTCGTTTTTTTTTTCGTTCTTATTTAAGGTTGTTACTTGGGTAAAGGCACTGTTTTTGGGCCGAAAAGTGCGTTCACCTTTTTCCTGGGACTTGAAATATATTTGAATTCTGATATTTTCATATTTTCACTGAAGGTTTACTATTCACTTAAATTTGTCTCGCGGCGATGTTCCTTCTTCGGTCTAATTGCGCCGTATATTCATATATATAATTTATATAGTAAGTATATTATCAAAATAAACGTGTATATGCTAGTATATTATATATATAGTATAATTAGTTATAATTTATAATATATATACAATTGACAAATCAAAGGAACGTAAAGCCCTTGTTAGCTCTATCCCAGTTTTTAACTCCTAGGTATAGGCTTCGACAAAGAGGTTTCCTATATATCGCACTAACGGGTCATCTTTTTTTTTTCTTAATGAGGGTTCAAAGACTCAGACACATGCTTTCGAAAGTAATAAAAGATGAAGATTTTCTTGATGATAATTATAATATTCAAATTACGCCCTTGTGAGAGTGTGAGTGGATCTGAAGGACACCTACGTTTTGTACACTCCGAAAGGACGAATATGATAAATAAAACGGACACCGCTGAAATCCAGAACCAAGTAGTATAAATAATAAACCTTTTTTAAGGGAATTCTAATTGTGCTTTGTTTTCTATGTACAGAGTTCCTTACATATCAAAATCCTTCAAAAGTAAAAATACAATAAATGTATTTTGAAAACGCTGTTGAACTATTTATTAACTGGAAATGATGTTTCTAAAAGCATGCCTTTCCATAAGATTTTTTACAATTTCGATTGCCAAAAAAAAAATAATAATAATTTTCTTTCATTTTATTTGTTTGTTTCTTCGTAACGAACAATAAAAACAATGTTTATTAGTATTGTTACAAGTTATAAGTTGCAAACAAATTACGAAATGATTGCTTCAGGGACCTTGGTAGGCTTGTGGAGCAGAGCAATCGTTATTAGAAGCACAAAAATAGAAAAAGTGAACACTAACCGAAACGATATACAGTGAACATAAGTAGTATGAATGTTGTTTGAATTGGTTGTTGATCAATAGTTTTTATGCAATGCAAACATTTGCTTTTAAAACAGGAAATTGATCTACACCGTTGTCAGCATTCATTAAAATCCTGATATTACTTGTTAGGTTCATTGCTGGAATTGTCTTTTCTGAATAATATAGAATTTGTCTTTTTTACTTTTAGGGATAGCCTGTTAGCTGAAACTCATTCATGAAATTGATTGAGTTTAATAAGTAGGCCTACAGTGTTTTTAATTCTTTTACATCGTCTCCTATAAAGAAAATGCTAGTATCATCAGCAAAAAGAACAAGATAACAAATGTTTGAAACGTTAGTTATGTCATTTACATATATGATAAAAAGTAAAGGACTCAAAATAAATCCTTTAGGAACATCACATGTTAAGCTTAATCATTCAGAGTTGGTTTCATTGTAAGGCACAAACTGTTTCCTATTGGATAGAAAGCTTTTACTTCATTCTTAACCTAAACCCCTGATATCAAAGACTGTATTCGACACCCTGTTCTTAGGCTACTGGTTCTCGAGAATTGATGACAAAGAACATCTTTGAAAACTCGTTTCCTTTAATAGTGTGCCCTCGGAACACGGTATCCCTTTGTTGCAGTGTCAAGGAGGAATAGGTTAGGGGAGTACAGTTACACAGTTTTGTGGATACAATCGGACTGTACATCTTAGAGGTAAATGTATTGGTGATTCCTAACCATCATGTCCGGTACTTAAGTACAAACAACAAGCCGGGTTATACGGAAGTGGACAATACTGTTTAGTCCTTTGTTACAGGTATTTTGGTCTAAACGTCCACTTTAAGGGTTTCATTAGTCGGGTAAGAATTTGTGACAAATATATACCTTAACCTCAAAAAATTCCTTCAAGTAAGATTTCAGTGGTTTTTTTGGTATAGATTTGGATGGTGGGGAACAACATATCAAAAAATCCACCCCCAAAATTCGGTGGCACGAGATCTTTATGTTTAAATGGGGTCCTTTTCCAAATAAATGGCCCGTTTTTTACGGTCATTGTAACGGTAAAAAATGCACCTAAAATAACACTTTTGCTGATTCTACAGGGAGGTTTTGCTGTAGTCAAATTTTTGTTTGGCATGATGGTTTTTTAGAGGATTAAATTAGATTAACAGTACTTACTGTAGACCTGAAGGCTTTCATAATTTCATCCATGATCTTACAACTTAAGTCCCCAAAAAACCAACCCAAAACGACTGTTCTTTGCCTACTACTAAGAATTCATGCAAATACAAAAAAAAAAGTCTTCTTGGTTTCTTGCATTTAGGTTTTCCAGGTGCCGGATAGTATTTTTTACTTAAGCGTATTATTTGACCATGTAGTTAACAGCTAGCCAAAGTGGCAGAGCAGCACTTCAGAGAGAAACAAATGGTGGTTTGGTCCTTCAACAGGTTTGTCGCAGGGTTGCATGGCCCCAGGATTGTGGTCTCTACAGGGGACCTAAACATCTTCGGCGGGAGGGGCAGTCTGAAGGACGGTGAAAAAGGGGCGAATGAATTGCCAGGGAGGATATGGAAAGCAAAATTTTTGTGGCTTCCTGAAGCGAGGCGGAAAAATATTTGGTTTCTTTTGAAAGAATTTGGAATAGTTTTGGGGTTTTGAGCGAAAGAAAATCCTGAAAAATTGCTGGCTGGTGGGGGGGGGGGGGCTATCGTATCAACTTAGATGTAACATGAGGAGGATAATACAAGTAAGTTATGTCGGGGGGCCTCGGACGTTTTCGGGATGTACCTATTTATCGTACCTATAAAAGGCTCCCTGGACCAACAAATTGGGGTGGAGGTGTTCCTCAAAGTCAGACCTTCCCCGATGGGGCCATGCCCCTGCTCCCATCTTGGTACCACCCATTGTTTGCCACCGTGTTCTGTTTTCAAGAAAAAACGTTAACCAGACCAGGGGGGGGGGGGGGGGGGAACTATGTAATGGTTCAATCCAACACGGCAGTGGGACCCCCTGCTGTGTACTAACCTGATTTATTAGGGTTGTTAATTGTTGGATATTGGGAATGGTTTCCGCATCATTTCACACCAATCGATTTGTCATAAAAAGTGTGTGTGCTTTTCCATTGAAATAGGTCTCCTAGCCAGTTCAAGTGGCTAGCATCCCCTGTTTGTGATGTATAACAATTATGTTAGCACCTAACCCAGTAGAGTTTAGACCTAGGCTCTCAACAATTTTCAGGCTATCACATGTGCAATTGAATGGGCAAAGCAAAAAAGTTTTCATACTCTTTTAGCATAATACATATACAGTACTTAAATCAATTTCTACTATCAACAGTAGAATACCAAGGCACCGAACAATCTGCCATATTAAAAAGACACTGGGTTAAGCTGCTCATCGGTTTGGTCGCACCCTTTTATAATGAAATTAGCAGTGTATAACCTACACAATGCAGTCACATTTAATAGTTAAGCTCTACGATTGCAGTACCTGTCATCAAGAGTTTCTAAGATTGGTGGCTGGACAATTCACTCCTGAATTTTGACATTTTTTAAGGGTAGGCTACTATTTTGGACGTTTTCAGAGAAAACATCTTCAAACTGAAAATTATGTGGGGCTTCAGTCCCCCTCCCCAGCGGCCCTGAATTAAGCTGGTGAAGTTATACGGTATTTTCTTAGAGTAGTGAAATATTTGAGTGTGCCATCTCAACGCGTACTCTGTATGTGCAATTGCTATAGTGGCGGATTCGCTCTTTGCTCCTTTCACACTATGCGTTACTGAGGTAGCCTTCTACCTACTTGGGTGGATTTGAGACAAAATGCACCCACCCAGACCCCACCCTCCTAATTTATGAAGCAAGGATTTCAATCAGTTTTGGCAGGGTTGGACATGAGAGCAACACATTGACTGTCTTGAGTCCCGAATAAATTAGTGTCACTGCTGACTTTATTCATTGAAGCACTTTCCATTTATATCAAAAGTCTATCAAAATATGTTCAAGAAAATTGATTATAATGAATCATTTGCAAAATTGCTGATGTCATGGTGGACATATTAATATGCAGATCTATTAAAGTTGCACAGTTTGCTGATCACAAGAAATTTGTTCCACTTATGTTGGATTGATAAAACGTTGTTACACTTGAATTTTACTGTAAAGCAGTAAAGTACAGTTGACCTGTGCCCCATTGCCTTCCCTACAGAAAATATGTAAAGTAAACTTGGTCTTCTTATGTTTTGGCATTTAGGTGGCAAGGTAAGTAGGATAAAACTTTGAGCGGGTAATTCATGATAGGAACTGGTTTGGGTAACTGGACCTAAAAAGTACTGGGTTTTGCTTACGACTTATTTGTTTAAACACAAGAAAAGCAGCATTTGAGGACAAACTTAGTACAGTCATATTTACGTGGTATGCCACAACTAACAGCACCGCTGCCAGGATTTCAAAGTGTGGGAAAGAGACAGGACACATTATGTGTACGTCCCGGCGTTACAGCTTATTGTAGACAGACACCTATTGGTGATCCGGTCACACGACACCCGAGTAAAGCTGCTTTTAGTCAGAGATAGTCATCAACACATTTAATGGGTTTGTACACTTAATGGTCGTGGTCGGCAAGCAGAAACGGGGGAAGTATTTTGGCACATTGCTCCTGTAAACTGTATTTCTTTAAGCAGGAATGGACGGGGGGCAAGTAAGTAGCATACCCCTCCCCCATCCTTGGTGAGCCCCTGCAAGCAAGTGACCAAACGATTGCTCATTTATTTCGGTGAAACTTGCCAATGTTAAATCAGAAACGTGACGTAGGGTATCAACTGGTGCAAACGTTTTAATGAAAATGACACATATAGATGTCTAGTTTCAGAATATGCTGGATGTTCTGTAGTTTGGCAGTTTTGGATTTTTAACTACGAGATAACTCACAAATAAGATTTTAAGTATAATCTATAGTGTTTGCCATCGAACTGGGGCTATTGTCATGTAGAATCAGATTGGATAAAAAGGGAGCACATCAGTTGCAGGTCCCTAAAATATGATTATCAGGTCATTTACTGTCAAATGAGGTCCAAATTCTATAACACGCCCCTGACGTACTACAAGGCCAGCATCACACCTGAATACACTACAGCCACAGTCTTTGATATAAACACAGGTCCACACTGTTTATTCAACTGGATGATAGCAGTGACATACTTTTCAAGCTTAGATCCTTCAAGGAGTATAGTCCTCAGAAAAGTATGGCGCATTCACTTTCATTATGAAAGCTGTCTGCGAAATATTTGCAGGATGATATCATTTGACAGGAATAAGATACTTAGGCCTAACTGAAAATTCAGATGTGAAGAGATTTACTACTATATTAACAGAATTTTGAGTCAAACCTGCAATAATTTACTCAAGTGTGAATATACGGGTATTTGAAGTTGTAATTTTTCACTCCTAAAATATGTTTTTCTAAATTTCCGATCCGTTCCATGGAGCTAGACCAAATGTCAGAGGGCCTGCGTAATATAGCCGCCTATTGCTACTATAGGTTTATATAGGCCTGTAAGCGTGGGGAAGATCATGCACCTTACATTTCCAGTGATTATTAAGTAGCTGAAGTTCAACGTAGGTATCAATATAGGTAGCATAGGTATATAGGAAGGGAACAAAAAAATCAAAATGTCGTAAAATTGATTTGGGGGGGGGGGGGTCAAGTAATGCCTTTAAAAACATTTTTAACTTCTAATGTCATACCTTTGCCTATAATGTTCACAATTTTGACTTACAACCTCAATATCTTGACAGCTATCTTACAATTTTACTTTCAAATTCCAACTTGTAACCTTGATTGTCATTATTTTAATCTAAAATCTCATAAAGTTGACCAATAATGTCATACTTTTACTTTGGGGGTACAGAATGTGACCTAAAATCTCACCCGTACTGTTATCAATTTGACTTGAAAAAGTCAAACTTTTGTCCTAAATCATATTGTCTTGACTTTTAATTTCATTATTTTGACTATTAGGGTCACATGTATTTGCCTCTTTTATTCGCATTATAAGGACTTCTGACCTCATAATGTTGACTTTAAAATGAAATATTAAGTTTCAGTTACATAATTTTGACTTTTTAATTACCATTTTTATTTTATTAGTTGACTCACCTTTTTGTTTAGAAATGTAAAGCTGAAGTTTTAGCTTTAAATGGTAGAAAGCGCCTTGACAAGTCATAACTGTGATTTTTAAGTGAACATTTTGCTGATAAAAATGTCACTTTAATCGAATGAAAAGTCTAAATAATGACTCTAAAAATTATCAGTCAAATAGTCATGAAAATGAGATTTAAGAAACAGTTATGGCCTAAAAAAATTAATAACACTACGAGTGGACTTTAAGGGATCAAAAGTTAATACTTAGACTAAAACAGTTAAAAATATAACAATACTCTTTTATATTGCATTTCAAGTCGTAATACTAAGATCTGAACAAATACTTTGGTATCTGAACGTCATTAGGGGATTTCAAATCCGAAAAAAAAACTACTAAAATTTTTACTTGAATATGAAAATACTTGGGTTCCATAAGGAATAGGTTAACTTTAAAGGTCACGTTCAGGACAGTTTTAATCTTTTTTCGCCCTTCCCATGTCCCTTTGCTGAAATATTTTAAGGAAACCAGTTTTGGACCTCAGCACTTAATAATTAAAGGCATTGAATAGTTATGCTTTCTCTCGCTTATAGATCAGGAATAATGTTAAAGTTATTTAAATTATGAGCGTCATCTAACAATTAATAAACTGCCTGCAAATTCATAAAATTAAAAAAAATACATTTAGAAGTTAAAAATTACATTTTCAAGTGACCAGGTTTTAAAAAAGGCGATAAGTAATGCCGCTTTGACATCAAATTGTTTTTATATAGCTATACATCATACCACATACGAATTTTCAGCCATTGATCTAATTCCTGTGAAAAGATATCAGCTTTCAAAATATGTCGAGATGGCTCTTGCACCTTTCTTCCTGAGAACATGGTATTGCACAATACTTTTCTGAGGGCTTTAACTTCTGAACACTCTAAGCTTCAGCACTAAACATTTCACAAGGATCATCAATTTTACATAAACCCTTTAAAGCACGCAAGTTACACGTCTCTTTTCAGCAGTTTTTATAATAAAACTATTATACGAAGGTACAAACCTTCAATGGGAAGTTTTTATCGACGTCATTGTGACGTCATCATTGTGTTTTTGCAAGGGAACTTAAGCATTTAATCGGAGATAGTCATAGAAACATTTCTACGCATAAAATTGCCAATAAAACCCACATTACATACACCTTTTTGACATTAAGTAGGAAAAAAAAGGGGTTTAAAAAGCCGCCATTTTGAATTTGACCTAATTTCGGCCCTTTCCATGGGTGGATTTTGGTGGATTTTTTCCTGGGTACATTATACACCTCAACTAATACCGAACGGCATAAAACTCACTTGTAGGAATTTTTTTAGGGTCAAACCCTTTATCTACCTGACTACATAGGCACTACCGTGCCGCCATACCGTTTCATACTTTCACTATTAACTTCGTTTAGGTCATTTACGGTTGTTAGGTCATTTACGGTTGTTAGGTCATTTAGTGCCGGGTTCATGTTCTGCTCAAGTTGTTGTCACTTGAAACATCATATGGCATAAGTACACTTACGAAGGGCATTGTGCTGAGATTCACTACCATGTCTTCCGTGAGAAGACATTTCCGCCATCTTTGTCTATGTTTGTTCTCGCTGCACCACCAGTCAAGGTGGTGTGAAAAAATTTTGCTACAGTGTTCTTTCGTGATCGACTCGCAGGAGAACACTGTTCTCTGTTCTAGGCAAGGGTGTCAAATACGACCATAATGGAGAAGTTTTTAACCAAAATGGCGTGGTCAATCGTGTCGAAAGCTATCGACAAGTCTAAAATAATTCCGATTGATGTTTTGTTTTGATCTAGGGCTGTGTTCAATTGGTTTATTGCGTGGGTGAAGCTAGCTCGGTAGAGTGGTTTGGCCGAAATCTGTATTGTCTGTTGTACAAAACATAGGATTTTTGATAAAGTTGTAAAGGCGATTATGGGCTAGTCTTTCAAATATTTTTGAGAATCAAGATAAAATTAAATTGGGTTATAATTATCACACCGCATCGGACCACCTTTCTTGAAAATAGGTACGACTCTAGCTACTTTAATATGATCCGGAACGATAACTGTCTCAAGTAACCTGTTGATAAGATAACTAAGTGGTTTGGATGTAAAAGGTATGACTTTTTTCACAATACCAGACTTAATTCCATTCAAACCAGCAGCCTCATTGGGCCGTAAAAAAGACATGGAAAGTTTGATAAGTTCATCCTCGTCTGTTCGAGTAAGATTGCTACCTTTTAAATATATACTAGCGATTGCATTGCTCTGTATTGTAGAGGCAAGCGTGGGACCTACATTAACAAAGTAATCAATAAATTCATCTGCTATTGTCTTCTTATCAATTATTTTACCATTGCCATCATAACACGATGCCGGATATGAAAATTACCTTTCTCCCTTTTATGTAGTACATTGTTAATAATCTCTCAGTCACGCTTTACATCATTTTTACCGCTATTTAATTTTGAAGCAAAATAAGTTTTCTTAGCAATACGAATTACATGATCTAACTTGTTGCGATAAGTTTAAAAATGCGTCCCATCATCGAACGCATTTCTTAAATATTTCTTATACACTTAAGTTTGTTTTTATGTTTAATGCACTTCAAAATACTTCACACTTATCCAAATATGTAGTTTCTTACGATTCCTTCTAGGACAAACGTAAGACATCGAAAAACAATTTTCATAGTGATTGCCAAAATAGTAACAGGCGCGGATCCAGACATTTCGAATGGGGGGGGGGGCTGAAAGCCCCCTTGAATATTCTCCTAGATTAACATTATTCTAATTTTCGCGTATTTGTTATTTTTGATGTGGCGAAAGGGGGGCTGAGCCCGAGGAAGCCCCTCCCCCTTGGATCCGCGCCTGAGTAAAGAAGATGTTGTAAGCGTCGTCTGCATCAACAGTTTCATTAATTGCATTCTGTTCAAATTCAAACTGAAATTTATTTCCAATAAGTTTCACAAAAGTTACAAAAGGTAAAACAAAATTGTGTGAATGCAAAAACATATGGTGGGTATTAGAAAACAGAGGAACACTGTTATCAAAGCTAGTGATCAACTTCAGTAGTAAACACATTAAACAACAAGAAACACAACAGATCTAAATAGCACAAACGTAGAACAAACTTACCATAGCAGATGAAAGGTGGCAGAAGGGGAAACACAAGGAAGAAGGGAAGGAGAGACAGTAAGAAGCAAAGAAGGGAGGAAGGAGAGCACGATATCCGAGAAAAAAGGACGTTTAATTATACGTGTTTGAAAGATACATCTTGAGCTTTATTTGAAAATATCTACGTGACTTTGTAGTTGTAACTGAAGAAGGCAGACACTGCCACATAGAAAAACAGTAATTATAAAGAAACAGTTTATCATGATGGGAGTTATGACGATTTACATTGAAAAGTTATTATTTCGGGTAGTTATACAATAATTTGAAACATAATGGTAGCACACAGTATCAGAAATAGCTTGGAGTAACATATTCCTACGATAATTATGAACAAATGAGCACATGCAGTAAGTGATCAGTAATTTCGCACAACATGAGTAGGTAACTCCCTATATAGTAGATTGGTAGGAGAACGTCTGGGTTTACCTGTCAGATCCTTAATAAGTCTATTGTGGAGATTATAAAGTGGTTTCAAGTAAGTCCTTTAGCAGTTACATAATTTTTCAATGGCATACCTAAACTCAGAAAAAAATAAATGCATAATATACTTGAAAAAAAAAAGTGGTTTTAGAAAGTGTACCTATAAGATGATAAAAATGATACTTTATCAGAGAGTTACAACGATCGCTAATCATTCACCCAGTTAAGCTTTGCATCAATGATTAATCCCAAATATCCAATACTACTTGTGTTCTTGATTATTACATCCTTAAATAAACAAATCAAAACAGGGGCGGGCCACTTCTCTAGAATGAAAAATGGTATAATTAGTTTTTCCTAAATGTAGGGAAAGCTTATTAGCATCAAGCCAATTGCCAAGGCGTATATTACCATCATCCTGGCATAAAAACCGCTATCGTCATTGTCTTGGCAGGGATGTGTTCTGAGAAAGATTTGAAAGTGATCATTAATATCTTTGATGAAGACTCTAGACGTGTAGTTACTGTTACACGTTGTATTTGTAAGAATATCATTAATCAGAGAAACACTTTGGTCACTTACACGAGTAGACCTAGTAACAGGAGGAGGAAATTGTTAAAGTAAAATATTTGTAAGAAATCAGGGCAATTGATTTGAACAGATCAATGCTGAAGTCACCCATGAAATTCACCCATGAAATAACCCTGTAAGTTATCGTTTGAAATTTTATTTAAGATTTCACTCTGGTGATCATTAAAACACTGAACTTGACCATTATGGGTTCTGTAAATTACTCCAACAAGGATAGGTGAATTGAAATTCTTCCCATTTGAAGCTTTTATTTCACCAAATACGTTCTCTATTATATCATTGAAAGCAGATACGTCATCTCGCTTGACAAAACTTAGCTTGTTCGAAGCAAATAAGCCCACACTACTTCCTTTCGAAAGGCCTGTCAACACAAGATGCGTTGCCTTGCGTACACGTCACGTCACGTTTTTTTCCCCATCCATGTGCGTTCAGAAACAGAGTTGACGTACGTCAACTTCCATCAGCTTTGACATCTGTGATGTCAAATTTAACAGGATCTGGATGCAAAATAATGCTATGTTTGACCTCTTAATCACAACAAAATGCCTGTAAAATGGGTAAGAACGCTCACTTCTTGCATTTGTTTTACATTGGGAATGTATAAGCATATGATTCTTTGGGTACCCACCACCCTCGCGATATTATTGACTTTGATAGTAGGAAAAACAGTTGTATTCATTGGTAGGGTGGTGCGCAGGGGTAGGGCAGGGGCATGAGAAGATATAAATGTAAATATAATATGCAGTGTATATAATCAGTTGCATAGCTACGGGGGCTTAGGGATCTATAGCCCCTCCCCTAAAGCGACCCCACTGGCGATCTGGGCAAAAAAAAAAAAAGATTCACTCGACTGGGCTACTTAACTTGACAATGATAGACTCTGGCTGTGCAAAATCTCCATTCCAATCAATCCACTGAAATCAGTGGCGTACAAAGGGAGGGGAGGGGGGATAATTGGGCAATCCTCCTCACTGATGCCGAATTTGTTTTTAGTTCCTAAAAATACGTAATTTTTTTTAACACACATTTTACTTCAAAAGGTAACATATGTGGCACCAGGTTGCATGTAAGGACACATAATTTTTCAAAAATTGTCAAAGGGGAGAGTCACACCCCTCCCTTTTACTCCTTTTTCAGGCCGGCATAATTTTGTACAAATTCGGATAGACTGTGACAAACTTAATGTGTGTCTGAGAATAAAATCAAATCAAATTTTACATTTTCACAAAAATTTCACATCTTGATGGTTGCTATCAAACATATCCAGTGGCAAGGGCGGCAATTTAGGATGTATTCACATCTCAAGTTTTCTTGATACGCTCCGCTCCAACTCGTGGTGGCGCTCCGCTTAGATAGTAAACGGGAACCCCCACAAAAATCTCCAGACCCACGAGTCCCCCTCAGAAACAAAAATTCTAGCTCGCCACTGTATATAGTGCAGATATATAAATTATCGGCACTTCATGAGGGTCATGCGTGCCATTATATTTAGGCCCACTGTGTACGCTCTTGTCATAAAAATCATGTTCAGTGCCGGTGTTGTTTTCCTTTTTAAAGAAAGTCTCATTCGGGAGATTGGGAAATAAAGTGTGTATGTAGGTGATAGAAAGGTTCACAGTACATAATTATTCAACACATGCCTGCTAGTAACAACTCCCGAGTTGTCACTAGCGGGAATGTGTTGAATACGAACTGTGAACCTTCCTATCACCTACGTACACTTTATTCGTCAATCAACATATTTGTCATTGGAAACTACACACTGCATCCCAAACTGACGCATCGAAATTGACACATCCTATACAGACAGGAATGCATCTTGGTGATATCCGGAGGGATGCGTAAAATAGCAAAGTGACGTACACGCAACGCAATGCAGCCTGTGTGGACAGGGCTTAATTCAACAAAAATTTAATCCTCAATTTGAACAAGTAGGAAGCTGTTATCTCCTAGCCAGGTTTCACTCAACCCAATCAATGAGAGATTATCATGGTCATGGGTAGAGAGAAAGCTAAAGAATGACTCAAAATTTTTATTAAAGCTGCGGCTATTTGCATAACAAAGAAAAAAGTGGTCCCATTATTTGGAATCTGGTAAAATGTGTCACTGTCATAGTAATTACAGTCTACACTATGCGTATCTATCTCTCGTTACTCTGAGTTAAATATTCAGTACAGTCAGAGGGATGCTTGAAAGATAAACTGATGGCGAGAAGCATGCAGTTTTCGGTAACAGGAATATTTCTGACAGATTGCAACTTAAATTTTCTACCAACAATACGGTGCACATTTCGTTCAAGGCAGAAAGCCACATGGAAGAAACATCTGTATGCCCCCCGCTTAATCTAAGCAAGATGAATTGAATATCTTAGAAAGTAAAATAACCCAAATTTTTATGATTTGTACTGGCGACGGTAGAATCATTGCTTATCACCCGACTTACAGGACGTGCGCATGCACATTTGAGGTTGCAAAATGCTTATTCGCTCTTATAACAATGAAAATACAATTTGCACCTCTGTTTGGAAACTACCACCAGGGGAAAAATAAAGAGAAATTTCATAGAAAAGTTCCGTAAAGTGTTTTAAACTTCTACAGCTTCATACTTTGACTGGTAATATTTCTTACAGGTAAAACAGAGGGGGAACACCTTACTCGAATAATTATGCTATGCAAAAAAAAAAAAAAAAAAAATAACCAAGCTACATAATAAAGTTTACTCTCGCGTGCACAAAAGTTGCATGTAAAAGTGTTAAATTATTTATAATTATACGTATTCAAAACCGGGAGCTTTGTTGTTTGTTACCCATGCACGTCAAGTCAACAATATAACACGTTGCCTTTTAAAGGGGAATTTTCATCATCCCAGACAGTTTCAATTCTCCCAACTATGCAACTTCTACCTCTTCCCGTAACTGTATGAAGGTACTCCTTGTGCAGGAATAAACTTATTTTATTGCTTAAGGCCATGTCCTGGTGAGCATACAAGGCTATAAAATGTAATTAAAGTACTCTCTCTGCCTTGTGTAGAATGTGAGCTACTCTGCATCTTTCAAACTTTGATGTCAATCAAAGAGTAGTCACCAACTGAGAATTTTCATACCCCTACACTAAAAATATACTTTGGGGTGATGACTGTCTGTCTTTAAAGTCTGAAGGGCAAACGAGGTTAAAGGGGGAGGTGAACCTTATGATCTGTGTTCAGTGTTGGGAATGGATAATTTACAATAATGTTTATGTAATTGTGCACATATACCAGTATGTGCTAAGTATTAATATTCTTGAAGTGAACATTAACGCATGCATTGATATTATACCTGATATACCTGATATTAACTGAGATGCATAAAAAAATAATCTTTGACGATCAAATAATATTTAATGTCTTATTGCACTCATAAACACAATTAAAGCAATGCTTTCATTGACCATATATTAGAGGGTGAAATGTATTACGTCCTAAAATATTTACACATTGTACATAAACTACAAATTATTTTATATCAATCAACAATTAACAGAATCATTATAAAAATATGAATCAACTTCGCTCCACGTTTAATCATACCTCACATACAATTATGACGGGTAACTAAAGTCTTCGTAATGTGACTACTGGGATCCGTATAATTCAACGTTGGGTAAGCAGACCTGAACAAAACATTGAACGATTATTGGTTAACCAAATGGGTAAATGGTTCAATATAAATCGACCGTGGACATAAAATTACTTGTACTGTGATGTAAGTAGGGATAACGAGATTATTACATCGTTGTCGCTCAATTCAGTAGAAGGTAAACTAAGACTACATTGGTGAAACCATAATAACTAAATCTGCCTGTGAGTAAGGTATGGTTACCAGGTGGAACCTCCTACTTCAAAAGTGTGGGGTACATTCCCGCCACTTTCAAAAGTGAGGGGATGTCCCCACCGGCCCCGCCTGTCACAAAGCACTAAAGTTGTAAAGAGAGTTCAGTTGTAACAAACTGTTACATGAAAGCAAAACGTAATTATGACTCTGTTTATCCCGTCCAGTGGCGTACCTGGGGGGGGGGGGGGTTGAAACCCCTATTGCCTAATCTTTACAAAATGCCAAAAAATGCTCAAAAATGCTCGCAAAATTTTTTATTGCATTTAGAGGCACAAACATTGCACCACATTGCAGTTTGGTGACCTGGAAAACGCTTTTTTTTTCTCCAAATGGGAGGGGAATACCCATTAAACACCTCCCCCAAGTCACACTCCAACAAACCCCCTCTCCATGACACAATCCTGACTACGCGCCTAATCCCGTCCATATTATGATACTACTAAAAGCTAGAGGTAGGCTGCTTAGTTACACCCACTAATGTCCTCCAAAGACTTCAGCTTTTATCAATAGATCTCTCTAATGGACATGTTACATGGGAACAAACCAATTTCTTACCTGTCGAAAAGCGCGAAAAATCGCAAATAAGTTTGCGGCTCAAGTGACCGAAACAGGAAGGGAATAAAACTTCAAGATGTAATCTTCAACATGTAATCTTCAACATGTAGCAAGCGACATGGTCGTTTTTTACCGTGCCGGTGTGAACTTGCCAACAGATGTTAAGCTAATTAAGTTTTAAAGAAACCACAAAAGAGATTTCCCCCGAGAACAGGTAGAGGTGAAAGATATCCGATGTATCTCCAAATAACGCCTCGCCGAGTTGAGATGTCGAATACAAGTTTCATATCTAACAGACTGGTATCACCTCAGGGTCTTTTGCTTTCATAAAATCAGGCTACAAACAGGTACCTTCAGCATAATTTAGCTTCAGTCCTTTGTATGATGCACATTACGTAAATCCAGGAGTTGTGTGAAGGGTAAGAATGACATTATCACCTTTGAGTATTTATAACCAAGACACCATTGCTCTTTAGTATGCCAATTACTGGTCATATTGGTAATATCAGCAGTAGTATCAGTAGCAGTATTAGTAGTATTAGAATAAGTAGTAGTAGCAGTAGCAGTTGCAGTAGCAGTAGTAGTTGTAGTAGTAGAAGTAGTACAGGTATCAGTTGAAGTAATAGTAGAGTAGTAACAGTATCAGTAGAAGTAGTAGCAGTAGTAGTAGCAGTTACAGTAGTAATAGTGACACCGTCTGGTTAATCCGCAGCTGCTTACACTGTGATGGACCTACAATCCTGCTTATGTGACTTCGCTACAGAGTCAGTCCTTTGTTAATACGTCATCGTTAGATCAACCTCGTCATTTATCGGGGATTACCCTGACGTTTTTCAACTTGTGCCCTGTGTTGGAGATGAGGAAAAATAAAGATAAAGTTTTTAGACAAAAGACAGCCTGAGAATAAATTGCTCATTTTCCACTGTAACGTCTATTCAGACAAGGGTGGTGGCAGAGGGCGTGTGAATATATGTCTTTCTGAGTGTGAGTTACTGTGTGGCAAGGTGAAGGACATCTTCCCTACAAGTGCAAAGGAACCGTCTTAGTTCGTACTAGCTCTTTTATTATAACAGAAATTCATTTAGTATCTCTATCCTTGTGGCGTGCAGTCCAACGAATGATCAGTTAATTGTAAGGAAAGTTTGCTATTTTATCTCCCAGATTAGCCCTTCTCAAAAACAAAACGGCATAGGAAAACATCTTTTATAACGTCACGTGATAATTCAATATTCAGTTCCTCTAACTAAAAGCAGTAACGGTTATTTCATATTTGCAAGCGCGGTGGTATCTCTACCCTAGAACAGGTACTTTCACAAGCCAGAATACAGATGTGTAATATTTAAGCTGAAGAAAGTGTTTCGTGTAATCCTACAAACTACGCCCCCCCCCCCCCCTCGAAAAATATAATACGTGGAAACGTGTTGTAGTTGCAGAAGGACCAAGAAGTATAGTAAACTACCATGTCATGTAATAATTACATGCTATGTTCAAATTTAATTGCCATTATTTCTTCATTTATCAACAAGTCTCCGTCTCAGTCAGTCTGAACCCTTACGGTCATATTCAATGTATTTCTATACCTTCGGAAGCTGCTACAGGGTTATTTACCTGATAATTATGTCATCCAGAGCAGGGCCGCCGACGGGGGAGGGGGGGGGAACAAATGTCCCCGGGTTCGGGCAATTTGGGGTGCCCGGGAAAATTGGTCATAAAATATATTACATCACATCGAATTATTTCCTCGTGAACACCACACTTACTTTGGTGAGAGGGACCCCCATTGCGATTTTGTACCAGAGACTACGAATGTTACCAAACATATTATAAGCTGCTTCCCATAAAATAGTATTATGGTATAGCTAAACAGTCTGCTTTGCAGTCCTGGAAGAGGGTAAAAGGTGAAAGGTTCCCCTTCCCTTTGGAAATATTGCTGAAAATTTGGAAGTATCTTAATGACATTTTACGGATACATTTTCTAGCAATTTTGGAGAACACTTAGTATCGAAAGAGTTGCTTTGATATCTTAATATATATTTTATGAATTTCGAAAAGTGGGCAAATAAATGATTTCTTCCTTGCGCCAGCGAGTTTTTATCATAAACTCCCTGATTGAGCCGGCGAATGGGGTGAAACATACTTGGGTCCACACATATATTTTGACAGGGGCTTTATTAAACCTACCAACTCCTCTTCCTACCCCTAAGGTGCAAAGTTTCGAATAGCTAATGGATATTAGTTCTAACAGCTGTGAACATTTTACCTGATCCAGTGCAAACCGTACGATTATCTCCATTTATCGTTCCTCTGAATCTGCGCAAAATTCTATACTATGCACAATCTGCCTCCTACTTTTAACAACGCTGAGCTAATATAGTATGCCGGCAGTTTTGTCTGACCATTAACTTACAGAAGTGTCTAGACTATGTCTGTATGATAATTGAAATGATGTTAATTTACCTCAGGTTACCTCGATCCTCTGTTGTCTGGCGAGAGGAGAAAAATTAATCGAGCAGGTTTTTAGTTGTTATTTTTTTTCATTGATAACAGCTTAAAAGGTGAATACACTAGCATATGGCAAAATAATCCCACTAAACTGTAGACACTTTCCCTGAAGATACAATGGACTACAAGGAAGAACTGTGGGGGCATTGGCACAGCTATGCAGAGTCATATGTCATTAATTTTGCAGAAAAATCTACACTAAGGAATCATTTAGATTCTAGAAAATGTCAAATTAGTCACTTTACTGGGTTGGCATCATAGAATAAGGTTAAACTACTTTACATTTTATGCATCCATATCTGTGAACTGACTTCTCAACAAATGCACAGGGGTGTCTTGGATTGGTAACAGGTAAAAACATCCTACTCTCTCTCTCTCTAAAAGTATTTGTATAACAAAGGTTTCAGTGGAAAGGAACGCAATTTAGATTCCATTACAAAACTAATGGGTGCAAAACACAATTTTACCAAGTCGGAGGTAGCAGGATAAAAGGTATTCTTACTTTCCAGCTTGGAGGAGAAGCTAGGAGGGGATTAAGGTTTGCACGGGCTAGGCCGGTAGAAATTCCGGGCGTAAGAAATTTCCTCCACTTTTGAGTTACATGAAAGTGTTATCATTTCACAGAATGCATTTCATATAATGTTAGAGTGTTCTAACAAGTGGCGAGGTCTGTCGTAAAATTACAAAATATATTTGATAATTTGAAATGTTGGTGAAGGATTGCACTGACGATCCTTGCAACTGATTATGGGGCTGCTGTAAGCGCGAGGTCCTATCCCATGGTTCAACCATTATAAAGCTGTCAATGATTGTGTTTTGATTTGATAACCTTCAATCAAAGCATGTAGCAATATAAATTAGTTCGCAATAACGACGGAATTCGTGAAATACCAAAGCCAAGGTAGTATTAAAATTGATTACGGAATCATGAACGTATTAATGTAAGGATACCAGTTTTGGGAAACTATTGATGTATGCTGCCCTCTAATTTTGTAAGTTATAAAGTTGTTTACTTTTTTGAGAACTGAGATTCTTCCAGACAGAGTGAAACCCGATACCGTTTCCGGTCCTCTTTTTGAGATGCGGAAACCCCTGTGATGAGTTAGTCTTGGAGAAGCACCTGGCCAGTGCAGACATTAACTCTTTGACTCCGGCGTTTTATCCCTAATTCGTCGTCATCCCTTCAATGTTTAACTCTAATTCCCATCCTGAATTGTTAAGAGAAGTCAACTGGACTTTCCCTGTGTTCGAAAGCTGTATTATTTGCCGTAGTAAGCTGACAGTACCCGTGGCAAGTGGGTCAGGCAACATGTGGTTCCTGGAATTACACTGTTAATATTGTATTGTAAAACTACGCCGCACATATGTTTGTGCAAGTATGAGAGACGGCGTGAGGCCTTCCAAGTTTCCAGGCATGGACTGTGGGCCGACTACTTGACTGAGTGTTAATATGCAGCTGAATGACTGCTGTACTCGAGAGCTGAACGCTAGCGATAAACTTTTATTTTTACCAGATGTTCATGATGATGTAGACTCTACAGAGAAGTCAGAAACTACTGTGTAAAGGTATACCTCTCGCGTAGCGTCCGCGATGGATCCATAGGCTTAGGCTAAGTGTAATGTATTCATCTTGTTCAAATTGTATTCAGAAGGCCTTGAAAATGATATCGTAACTGTATTTGTACAAGTAACGTTGTAGCGATGTACTGTGAAGAATAGGCTCCCTATGTGTTGTGTTTGAGGCCTAGTGTTAGGCTTACGATGTTACTTGAACCCTTATAGTGTGTATTCTGTGTGATATGGCCATTGGTATGAACTACTGTGTGCTGGCTAGTGTTAGTCTGGTGTGCGAGATTGCTAGTGTGACCTTAGTGGGTCAAAGGTGAAAGTGACTCATTCCACTGTACAGTATATTGTAATCGTAAGCAAGTTAAAGGCTTTGTGTAATGCTGACACAAAGCAGGGGTGTATTAGTGATGTAGACTGTACAAAGCATTTTAAATCATTTTATATTTTTCGAGTAAATTGGGTTTTAATAAACGGGGGGATGCAAATCGTGGAAAGTTGTGTCATGTCATTGTTTTGATATTTCCAATCTGTTACTGTCAAGTTGGATTTTGAGTAAATGCCAGATGTCACCGATGAAGTTAGTTAAGAGAGCCCTTGTTCTTCGTAGACAAACGTCACTTTGTGAATAGCCTGAGATAGTTCTGTGTGTCAGTTTCAAACGAGAAGGTGTAATTACCGACACAATGTCTATGCGCCTGTATTTGGGTTTATATTGCCGTGGGTATAGACAAGGGATAGTAGGCAGACGTGCCGTGACTTAAGTTCGCTCCCTTAGAATCTATCATGTGACAGGCAATTTTATGTGTAAGGCACTCAGCTATGTCACAAGTAGGAGTTAGCTTGGTTCCTCTCTGACGGTTGATTTAGTATGTCGCCCTCTGGATACAAATTGTATTTGATGGGTTGTTTCACAACTACTGGCCTGATACCCAGTAGGCTTGGCCAACGAACCCGCAGTTGAAAATTAACATCGTAAAGGACGCCCCCAAGTAAGGCCATAAGGATATCAGATTTAAAGGGTGGGCGTAACCTTACATTTGGTAGGTACGAGTGGGGTGCGCGTGTCCTTACATTAATACCTGTCAACTCCCTAGGTGTCGTTACGATTTATGTCAATGAATCATCGCTACTCGTTACATTCTGCACACCGCAAGTAGTACTCACCCATTTTCTGAAGGTTTCCGGAGTCAGTTCTGGCCTGTATTTATCAAGCACTGAACGCTGTAAAGGTAAACACAGGGCACTTTCGATTAGTAGTTGAAACAATGACATTTCAATTGAGATTTAAAGCATTACTTTATCTTAACGTACATGGTACACTACTAAATTGAAAACAGGCAAATAATATTGTTGATGTGCAGGGGGAAAAGTATGTGTGTCAAACATGAGTGGAGGAAGGGGGGGGGGGGACACAACGTTCTCTTTCTTTGAATAGGACAAAACAAATATGAAGTGTCCGACATTCCTATCTTGAGATATCGTGATTACAACAAGCATCACAAACACACAAACACATACACGCGCGTTGTGCTTTACATTTTGTTTGAGGCCCTCATTGTTTTCTCTATTGTGTTTGCTTCCTAAAACCTAACTTTAACAATAGACTCTCTATTGTCAAACTTCTGAGAACATGAGAAACCTATTGCATTTCCTTCTAAGGACCTGAAATCCATTGATTAGGTCCTCAATCTGAATGGAAAGTAAGCGCGCACATACACACGAGCACGCATATACACTCTCACAAATACACACACAAGACATCACCATCGCTTAGCTTCCTTGCCTGCTTTCGGCAAGGAATCAAAAAGTTGTATATTTTAAGGGCTTGAGTTGCATAATTCTTCATGACTGATGTCACGTTGCTATTTTGAATTGAAACCTTTACATTTTCCATATACACAAGAGCTATAAAGCGAAACCGGGCAAGCTATATGGAAACCATATTGCAAACAATGAATTCACTGAGAACACCTTTCATGAACATATTGTTACTGAATAGCAGAGTTTGGTGATTATGTCAAGCATAGGGACTGTGCATGGGTACAGTTCATGGGAACTGGGAGTAAATGTGTGTATACGTACGTGTGCTTAAAACAGGGCAGCACTACATCTTGGCATGGCGCCGGTTGTATATACTCCCAGTTCCCATCATACACTGGAAGCTTTAGCGTATGCAGTCCAACAGTGAATGGATTTTGTAGTTCTTGCTGCTATGTTATAACAAATTGAAGACATTCACCTCCTCATTAGCTGTAATCACATTGCAGTATTTAGTATACTGGACATACCATGATGTGAAGTGCGTTTCAGAAACTGCGAACTAGGACTGAAAGGTCTTTTCGTTCTATGTCCAAACATCACTCTGTCATGCGTTTCGTGATCTGTAATCATAACTGTGGTAGGTACTACATAGTCCATGGGAGGAAACGTATTGCTAACGTCACTTAAAAATAAATTTCAATAAACACTGTTGAATTATGATTATATCATTTATATTACAGTTTACCGCTCTTTCAAAAACTTCTTCTGCTGGCTCTGATCCGCCATCCTCTTTCTGTGGGAAAAATATAAAAGATAACCTGACATCATTTGACTGAGGGCGCTTAATTTAACGCGAATACGAGTTTCCATTATATATGATTGAACCAAAGGAAAATGAAAAGAGAAATAATTATGGGCATTGCAAATCTGCACGTACTATTACGTGAGCCTACATTTTTCTCGTTGCATTATTACTCCAGCTGAGTTTTTCCTTTATCTGAAATGTCAGTAATCCTCAAAAACAGTAGCCACCAATCTAACTTTTATTTAAAATACTCTACTAGTTCCAAGACTGTTGCCATGTATCTCCCTACGACGACCAGTAGCTTTAACGGTTTACATAATTTAGCTTTATTAGGAGCTTTTAGGCAAGTTTCTGAAAGGCAACTAAATGTTTTTAAAATCTATTCAAAAATTTTCGAAATTCTCTCTTTTCCTTCAATGAAATCTCCAAATTTTGGGTTTTCCTCCCACAAAACCTGATGTTTTCCAAATTTCTACAAAAACACACAAATTTTTGCACCCCGAAAAAATGATTCCTTCCTGTATACTTCTGGCAACACTTTACCCTCGTTGGGGCTTCAGCGAGCTTGCGTACCGTCCCTGCCCAGTTCACGTAAGCAAAGTCCCGCTTACCACAGACGTGTTAAGTCTCTTCCAGGGCATTTTGTTACGAGTTATGGAAGGTTGACATATTTCCAGCAGACCTTCATTTCTCCTCAGTAACGGACGTTTGTAAGGACTGTCCGTATGAACCGTTTCTTAATAAAGAAAAAGTTGTTATGCAATGATTTTAAATTGTATTAAAATGTTTCTATTTTCAGACTTTTTCGTAAGAAATTTTGGTGAACCCATCTTAAGGATTGTTCAAAATTATGGACCGCCTAAACCACTCGGCTTGTATGAGACAGACCAGGGTTCGAGTTCTGGTCGTGACTTACTTTTCTCTCTGAATGTATTTCTTCTGTTCGTTCCCTTGGTCATTAGGGCTATGCCAAGGCTTGGGATTGATTTCAATTTCAACTTTTCTAAGGAATGTAAGGTGGAGAACTCACTTGTTCCTTATCCCCGACTCTAGTACAAACAAAAAGGAAAACTACGTTTTTCGGTCGACAAAAACTCCACCCCAGATACCCGAACTGAAAGAGTTTGAGGATGTAATGATGAGTCTCTTACAGAACATCAAGTTTAACAACAACCGTAAGCCCCTCCAAAAGCAATTACACACTGACACGTACAAAGTTAAAGCAGAGACGAAAGTATTAGTTGCGGCCGACAAAACCAATAACTTTTACAAACTGGACACCGAACATTACAACAAACTAGCAGAACAAAACAACAACAAAGTTTACAAGAAAGCACCACCAAACACGGCCAAAGAGATCACCAAAGCCGACAAAAATGTCGGGTCCAAATTGGACATCAGCGACAGAATCGACATCAAAGGTGAAAATAACGCATTTATTACATTAAAAGGCCACAAACCAAACTTCAGCAACAAGCCCAAATGTAGACTAATTAACCCATCGAAATCAGAAATCGGAAAGACCAGGAAACAAATACTGGAAAGAATGAATCATCCAATCCACGGGATTCAACCAAAGGAACTTTACAGGTGAAGTCATACACTGATACGACGAGGTAAACAGCAAACACCAACATTCATTCATTGCTTTTGATATCCGTAAGTTCTACCCTTCAATAACTGCTGACCTCTTAAACGAGGACCTAGAATTTGCATAACACTACACAACCGAAACACCGTTCGAAAAGCATGCCATCTTTTACGCAAAGAATACTATACTGTTCAATGCCAAGTCAACATGGTGCAAGCGAACAGATCCTTCATTCAATGTCACCACAGTAGTTTCGACGGTGCTGAAACTTGTGAACTGGTAGGGCTATATACCTATTATCACAACTCCAACACATCAACATTAATGTCGGCCTATACAGAGACGACGGTTGGCAGTTCACAAAACAACACCCAGACAAACAGAAATTACTAAGAAATATATATATATATATATATATATATATATATATATATATATATATATATATATATGTATATGTGTATATATATATATATATATTCATCTAGATATATATACATACATATATATACATATATATGTATATATATAATATATATATATAAATATATATATATATATATATATATATATATGTATATGTATATATATATATATATATGTGTGTGTGTGTTAATTAATTCAGTTACCCTACATGAACCATACTTAGAATACGTAAACAATATAAAGAATGTTAAGCATATTACCTCCCATCGGCCTGTCCGTAAGTTAAGGAAGTATCTTGTTGTATCTGTGGCCGAAGTCCAGACAACTGTGAAATAAAATGAAAAAGTAATCAGATTCGGGAAACAAGTCAGTTCCCTGTATTTACTTTTATAACATCAAAAGAAAGAAAAAGGCTCTCAAATTAAGTGTTTTTCAGTGTTCATCAAAACTTTTTGCTATTCCCTGAAGTAAATAACTGTATGTAACTTTGTCTAGCTCTATGTAGAATGGGAATACAATTCAACATCTCTGAAGTGGCCCTTTGTCCATAGCCAACTTATCATCGTTTCTCGGTGCATCTACTTTAATATTGGTACACTGTATGAAGTTTTGTTAAACAGTGGATCTCATTGCCACCATACATGTGTACTACTCATGAGACATAAGACACTATTCAAACAAACAATGCAAACTAAAGCAGACTACGTAGTTTCCAGTCGAATTTGAACGTCACCCTGTGCTTTACATGTTCAACTCCGGCACAGTCCCTGTCAAATGCTAGATCAAACCTACGCGGTTCAGTGCCGTATTCTGGGCAAAATCCCTAGAGGAGCAACTTATGACGGCGTCCAGTGGCGCACTTCACATAGTTGGCACCTGGGCGTTTCTTTCTTTGTCACCTACTGCCGCTATGAGGGAATCTAATAGGAGAGATTTAAATCCAGGACTTGGCATAAAGGTAGTTTTGGTGTGAATCTCTCCTCTCTTTGAGGAAGCTTTGAATTGGCTACATGTTCTGTGGTGTTTCTTTTTGCTATGGGGTGTGTGTGTGTGTGTGGGGGGGGGGGTTGTATAAGAGCCGGGATGAAACACTCTCAAAACAGTTGAGCAAAATCGATTGTGTAAAACAGACTTTGTACATAATGTGTAAAGAATTTCCAACATTTGGGTAAATATTGTTCCCTAACTGAAATTTGTAAACTTTGCTGGAATTTGGTTGGTCAACTATTGTTGTGTATGTAAATATGAGTACTTTTGGCGAGTCCCAGTCCGTGAACACAGACATGGGTTGAAGATGTCGACAGATGTAAAGCAACAGTCAACCTGAACAACTTGCTGCTATTGACTAATAAGGGTGACGAATTGGTCAAATCCATCTTCAGAAAGATGGGGGATCTCAGGATCCAAACTTTGAAAGGTAATCTAAGGAAAAATGCGATGTAGCGTAATTTTCTTTTCATCAAATCGTTAGCTGCTTTGGCAGGAGGCTACGACATGTATAGGCTATTTATTCTTTACATAACGTTAAACGTTAGGATGTTGTGGTGGGTTTCGATACCAGCCATGAACGTCGGCTGTATTAACGGTTAAGCTTAATATTCTTTATAGGCTATTAGCCTGATTAGTCTGAGTGCTGGCGTCAAACATGTCATTTTCCTCGGACGTACTTGTTAAAAGGGGTTAGTCTATAATTTTAAGTTGTACAGACGAAACCAAGGCGATTAGCCTGATATGCTATTGGCCTAGGTCTAGGCGTTATCTGCGGTAGCACTAATGTTAGACTATAGGCTGTGTTGGACATTTTCATAGGGAGCAGGCCAAGTCGGCCCCAAACCAACTTGACATCAACCAACTCAGCCCTTGCCAACTCGGCCCCATGCCAACTCGGCCTCACGCCAACACGGCCTCATGCCTACTCGGCCCCATACCAATTCAGCCGCATGACAACTGAGCCCAAGTCAACTTGCCCCATACCAACTCACCTTACGCAAACTCGGCCCCATGCCAACTCGGCCCCATACCAAATCGACCCCATGTCAACCCCCTCATGCCAACTCGACCCCAAGTCAGCTCGGCCTCAGTATGAAAAATCTAGTCCTTGAAGAGGACCGTGCGCTACGATAACAGTGAACCTACTCGGTACCACCGTCCTTGCCCTGCCTACACAAAATTTGCAGTAGTTAGCCGGTCTGCCAGAAGACCGGCATTCCTCACAGGTCCATATATTCACTTATTATTGCCATACTTTCCATGAATTAATCGAAGCTGAAAAGGCACATGACAACGAAAGCAATCCCTACAATCGAAGCTGAAACTTACGTGGCTCGGTATACCTCCTCGTGCACACACGTTCAACATGGTCATATTGGCAGAGAGTACAGCTACGCATGCGAAAACGGGGGTTGCGCTAAATGCATACTTGTTCAACGTTCACCATTGGCGTAACGCACTAACCGCGTTAAATTCCAACCACGTCACTGATAATAGGCATTGGACAGAATTGTGTATTTTGATATTGATCTCGTCCTGCATAGATATAATGATCGAAAAATGAAAATCAAACAAGTTTATAATACTTCTTACATGAACGTTCAACCAGAATTGACATTTTATGTAATGAATTTCTTGGCCCTCCGTCCGTTGGAAACTCGAACATTTTTCATTGTGCTCACGGATTCGTTATAGGTAAACTTATACGTCAAGGAAATTGTCTATACATGTACGTGGAATGGCATGGGTAATTTCACAAGTGTATCAGTCACAATGTATTGACTGTAACAGAACCTTGGAACTTTCGTCAATGAAGTTACAGTAGTTATGCCCCTAATGTTAAGCAACTGTATGTGTAGGCCCACCAGATTCTGTTTACTGTTTAGGCTAGCATTATTGTTATTTTGCAGTTCATACTGGTTTATAGAATTGATCGAGGCCGGCCCCCTCCTCTCATCCCTTGTCCCATCACTCCACTGAACTCACTCCCATAAGACAAAAGTTCCATATGTCTATGTCTTCTACAGGCTTCGATATGTACTTGTCTGCAAATACAAATTGTCTAGTTATCTTTGTCATTGCATCTATGTTTCTTGCCCAGTTTCTCTTGAAATGGGGGAGCAAGAAGGTGAAATTTGGAGGTACAAAATGACCTTAACACTAAGTGCGTAACAAGATTTTAAAGTGACCATGCAGTCACATGACCGACTTCAGTGTAAAAAGTTGTAACCAGGATAGCATGCAAAGGAATACAGTATTTCATATAGATGCACATTTCTGGACTTTGGAGAAACTATTTGTATATTAGAAATAGAACCTTGCCTCAGAGCGGTAGATATTGACTTTAAAATCTCAAACCAACAAAATGTGACAAAATTTATAGAAATCCAGCAATTAATTTCAGGAAATTGCATTTCAAAATGTGGAAGTGCTCGAGGAACCTTTCTGACAATATGGCTGTCGTTTGTTGACCAATGGCACATGCGACCAGGGAGAGAACGTCATGCCTAAACCCCAAAACATGGTAAAATAGTACTCATTCGTATGGTATCCTTGTTATTTGTGATTCGGAGATTGCTTATTTAAGAGGCCAAGTAACCCTAACCTAACCTAATTCCCAACCGAACCCTAGGCACAATCGAGCCCCAGGTGGAACCCCTGATAAAACCCCGTTTTAACAATAGGGTGACGTTCTCTCTTGAGTCGCATGTACTAATGATGAAGCTACTTCTGTGAGTTTTGGCCTCAGAACACCCCTGTGAGCTGTGTAAATGCATATTTTTCTACAATATCATAATAACAAACTGATTTAAATTGTTTTACAAGTGGAGAATTGCCAATTACTTTAGGAACCATCAATTTCTGATAAATTTCCTCTCGGGCCTTTATAGACAGCGGGCCGTACCCAAATATGTGCTTTCGTTTTCAAATTTTGTGAGACACATCTGAGGGGCTGAAAGAAAATAACCCAGAAAGGTTAATTTTAACCTTGTGAACATAACGCCGACTACCACAAGCAAAAGAGCTGTCCTACGAAGAGAAATTTGAAAGTGAATTGTTAGCTTTATTCTGGTCACAATTCATTGCACTCAATGTTCCACGAATCTTTTGACACGTGCAAACTGTAGGTAGACAATATGAAAAACGAAGATATTTTAGCATTAAGCCCTTTGAACTGATTCCTCAGTGATAGGCTTAAATCCTACCCAAAGCTTCAAGTAGACTCTTTAGGATTACCCTAGCCAAGCTCCAAACCAGTGCAGTTTTCTTGATGAAAGACTGTCAAAGAACGGCCAGCAACCTCTATATTTATGGCAACCATCACTGACATCAAGGAAAACTTGAGCAGAAGAGTTAAAGGGCGACCCTGTTTCCGAAATTGGTGGAAAACCAGTACAGAAGATTCGGACGTAGCCATTAATTTTCACCCCCCCCCCCCACACACACACACATACAAAAAGTCCTACTATCTCATCACCCATAAGATCAGAGAATTTCTCCTCTTCTCTGCTAATTGCCACTGTGTCTCTTGTCTCATTTACTTTTATCTGGGTATGATGGCTACAAGAAGTTTTACCAGATCCACCTCTGGTATTACCCGACCCAAACATCCTATCCCATTTAATAAAACACGGCACACGCGTTCCCTCTGTAGTCAGACCCTATTACAAAATAAACTTTATACTTGTCTCAAATTTATCAAGAATCTTTCGACCCGAACCCTGTTGCCCCAGAGATCTTCTCATGGGGAAAGGCTTGCGATTTATATCCACGTTCCCATTCTCTACTACAAGCTTTTAACTAGCTGACCCGGCCGTACCGTGATGGAGAAGTAAATATTTAAGTATGATATAAATCCTCCTAACCATACCAAAAGTTTCGTCTATCATCTTCCTGGAAACCGAAAGTTACCCCAAGTCCTGCCCAAGAGGACTACCTACAAATAAAACACCAAGGCCTCCCCCGCTGGAATTCCGATTCACCCTGTCGAATGCAATATATCCAATCCCGACCGCTCTGCCATCATTACGCAATGAGAGCAATGATTGTTATAAGAAATGTCTGATAAATACAGAGGCGTTGCAATTGTTAACAAAAGTCTGATTCAGGCAGAGGTGTTGCAATTATTGATTACAGTGATAACTACAAAAGGAAACACTCAGGCAATTTATCGGGCCCACGATACGAACAACTCACATCCGGCATCACCATAGAAACCATCTTCATGGTAAAATCTCTCGTTTTTAACCTCTCCCGAAATTAAGAAATCTCCGAGGACATTTTTTTTTCTTATTTTACCTCAATCCTCGTAACCACAGTATTCTACACCTACAGCTCTCTTCTATATGTTACCCAAATTCCATAAAAAAAATCACCCTAGGTCTCCGCCTTTATAGGGAGACCCATAATCTCTGGCTGTGTGGTACCTACCAACAAGTATGGAAATTTTTAGATTTCTCTCTCGTTCCTCTGGTTCAAAGACAACCAACGTACTCGAAGGATACGAATCAGATCCTAATTGATTTAACTGAGAATCTAAAATAACCAAATGGCAACATTTTACTGGTTACTTTAGATATAGTCGGAATGCACACAGCATTTATTCCTATTCAAGCATGCGCCGATGCATACGCATCATCCAACAACGGTTTATACTCATTACCTGTCCTAATATCAACTGAATCTTTCCAACAGATTCTAGAGATAATTGCAAAACTCAATTGTTTTAAATTCGATACAAGCTACTACTTACAAACAGTAGGTGTACCAATGGCAGAATTGTAAGGAGTCACTCAACTTTTTGCAGTCGAGTCGAGTCACTTCCAATGTGACTTGGAACGGTCGATTCAGTGACTGAGTCATTGCATAATTTCTATGAAGAAAATTATGATACAATTGCTCGAGTCATTTCCCTTTTAAACATAGTGACTCGAGCCATGACTCGTTACATCACTGAGCAATTAGGCTCTGAATCCCCACCTGAAATAGACGATATTAGTTTCCATCATATTGAGAAAGAGATTATACCCCTTTCGATCGAAGCACATAATTCGTTTGTTGAGGTATAGAGATGATACCCTCTTTGTTGATGGTTCTCAACTTGAACTGAAAACTTTTTGGATCATATTTACACTCTACAACTCACCTTGAAATTCACACGCAAATCATCATATTCAGAAATTACCTACCTTGATATCAATACCTTTAAACAGGTCTTGATACAGTCTTCCGGTCGCCCATGATGGCCAAAATTAATTTGTGACAGACAATCAAAAAAGGTTGGGTTGATAGGACAACCGAAGTTCATGCAACAGGTTAACAGACTGCCTCTATAGGGTTGCTGCAAATTTCTTTGTGGACCACTAAGTCATCTTTTGGACAACCAAAATAAAAAGGTAGACAGGTTGTCCAATAGACAGATATAAAATTTTCTTAAACTCAAGGCCTGTTAAAGGGAATCGTTTCGCACAAACAAATTTTCTTGACACCAGAACCTATTCGAAATCAAGCGAAATATTCCAATATTTATCACGCAATTTCAGCCACTCCAAAGGTTGCTTCAAGGAATTAATTAAAGGTGAAACTCTCCTACATTTACGTCTTTGAAATAATCACCATGACTTCAACGAAAAAGTCAACTCCTTTAAGGAAAATCTTATCCGGCTTAACAGTCCAGACATCTGTATCTAATACAGTTTCCGAAATTAATTTTGAGGAACGCGCTTCATACCTCTCACCAAAACTAAAGGAAACCACGCCACCTTTAGTTTTCAAGTTCCTTTATTCACCCCACATCAAAACGGTGGACTTGAAAAATGGCCTTTTAAAACATTGTAATTTTATTACCAAGCACAAGACACTTCAAACCTTGTTTTCGAAACCCCGCCTAACGCCTTCAAACGGGCTACTAATTCAAACGACTCACTTATCCGGGCAAACATTTTTTCTGAAACAGACAATAACTCCGATTTCTATAAATTCGATTCATTCTTAGTTAAAATTATGAGTGAATTATAATACGAATAACTCCGACATAATTTGTGACATTTCAGCAATAATTGCCAATTTTATCATTGCTACTGATGAGACCCCAAATTATCTTTGTGGTCGAAAAAGCTTCTAGCAATAGCGCACCATGCTATAACCAGCTGCTACTTTGCAAGGTCACAATCTTTATCTAAACACATTAAAAAGTCTTGTTTAGTGTTTCTTGATAACTTTACATTACTCATATTCTCAAAATTACCAGGGTTACATCACCCTCTGATCATACCCAAAATTACGGTTAACAGATGTACATTTATCGTCTTTATACCCCGAACAAAGCATATTAGCCATGCGATCACACGTTACTGAGTTTTTGGACAGTCTTCAACCTTCCCCCTTTAAATGGGATATTAAGCACTGCACTTGTCTGAGTTATTTTCCTTGCCCCAGACTGAGGGAGATTTGTCGAACCCTGGACTTGCGCCTATCTCTAAAATTGTGTATCATTTAGCATTCTGAAATCTAGATCTGCCTATAAATCAACCTAATCTCAAAAGTCATCATATCCCACCGGTATGTTACACTAACCATTTAGTGGACAAAAGATAACATTTTATGAAAAAATACAGATTACAAAGGTGTTGTCTTCTAAATCAATGGTTCTCAAACTTTTTAGACTACCTCCCCTTCCACCATGTTGAACTGTCTCAATGTCCCCACCCCCTACAATATCATACAAACGCGGGAGAAATCAGTGGACCTAGGGGTAGAGTTGTTAAATTTTTAATGCTATTTTTGGATAATTTGGGGGCAAAAGTTTACTTGGGAAACCAAGACTAAGAGGGAGAGGGTGGGGTTGGAGGGAGAAAGAATCCGAGGGGGAGAACTAGCGGAGGGGAACAGACCTCCTGGATGCCCCATTGTGCCCTAAATCGCAGCAGTTATGTGTCGTAATCGCCACAAATGAGCTTAGTGCCCACGCTCTTATTTCCCGTGTTCTCTGTAGCGCCCACCTGGGACTTCCCAAAGCCCACGGGGAGGAGGGAGCACTCTGAGAACCACTGTTCTAAATACTATCAGGAAAGGTCACACTATTGAATTTTCTGCTTTGTATCTCAATGTAAAGTGTGCCATCTCACTCATAGGCCCTCAGATCTACTATTACAAGTAGGCTACTTTCCGAGTAAATATTTTGGCGTTTTCCTGCACAGAATAAGGTTACGCCATATGATCTCCACAAAGAACCTGAATGTAGTTATCTATTGATGGCACTGAACCATCAAGCAGAACGTGCAAGTTCCACATTACCAGGACAGATTCGAATATCATTCAGAGCTTCAATCGATGGAAAATTACATAGTTTTCAATTTATGGCAGCACTGTATAATTCACTTCCTTTTCGTTTTCTAAAGTCTCCTTCCCATACAAAGACCAGGAACATATTTATTTGCAAATATGGAATGGCACGAGTTAGGTTTAGGTTAGTACTTAGAAGATGACCCCTTAGTAACTAACACGGCTGTACATGCCAATTATTGCCAAGACTAAACTAGTACAACTGTTGGAAATCAACACCCTTCCACTGCCTATAGTACCTATTGTACGAAATAGGGCTTGGTACTAAATCATGCTAGCATGTAGTGGTTCCACCGACGTACTTTCAAACCTCTCGACTTATTGCATACCAGTGCAACTTCCATAGCAAAATAAGTGATATATGATGGTCTTTGGAACTGCTCGAACTGGGGGATGTGTGTGTGTGTGTGTGGGGGGGGGGGGTCAGAGCTGGGACTTTTTGGAAATGCCCCCTTCCAAAAAGTGAGGGGGACGCGTCCCCCCGTTCCCCCTATGATCCACGCCCATGATAAATTGGGGCGGAATTACTTTCAACCAGGCAGCTGGTTTTTGTTCTCACTCGTTGTTTATGTTTTACTCATAACCGATGTAGCAGAGATAAATACAGTACCTCGTTCGCGTCGCCTGTACTTAGTGCTTCCACATTCGGTTACCTAATGTTAATGCCACGCACCAAAAAATCTCACCACATTTTGTTAATTTTTTTTTCCTTCTATTATGGATATTCGAGTTCCTAATTGTATATAAACACGTAATTATAAAACAAAGTGCTGTTGGAAGGTGCTTGCTGCAGCCGCAGTATGTTTTTATGTGAGAAAAAATTGCCTTAAAAATGGAAGTGTTGTGTCTACCTCAATTCGCCAAATTTCGGATTTTAAGTATTATTTTTATTTCTTTTTTTTAAGTTCCATAAGCCAAATGGATCGCTTGTTGTAGTTGCATGGGTAATCACTTTATCGTTTTACATGAATCTGCATTTTCTTCAATAAGTCCCTCCGAAGTGCGTTTCGAAGTAACACGAAAGACCATGACAGATGACGGTCTATTACCGCAGGATTTTTAGTGTAGGTAAGACAAGGATTCTAGTGCGGAGTGAAACAAAGTTTAGGTAGCACAGAGTGCTGCTAAAGGTCTATGGAAAATCATGGCAAGTGTTTTGTGTTCGAGTCACGCTTGTTTGGCAATAGGCCTACTAAGGCCTAATTGTTTTAAAGGAAACTGTGGCTTGCCTAATGTTATTTCTTATCAAGCAGATTTTCAATGGACACTCATGCTAACTGTGTGAATGAATGGATGTTTTCCATACAATCAGACCAGCAATCGCATACTACAGTATGAAATAATATTAGGCCTAGATGCCTTTACAAAATGTTTTATAAAATCAACAGCCACAACGAAGGGGTTCCAGGCACAGTTGCAGTAATGGTACCAAAATGACGGAACATGATCGGTGAAATGCACGTTTCTTGTACTTACATCATGATTCACATGTCCGCAGCAGTTGCCCCAATGTCCCTTCAGATTTGCAAACCGTTAATGAAATTCTGTGTATTTGAGAAAAAGTACTCTACTAAAATGTTGAAAATTTCACTGTCCACACTGTAATTATAAGGCCCATATTAGAACATGGAAGTAGCATATAAAAGGTTTCCTTTTTTCCTCAAACTTTTTGGAAGGTCCCTAAACCCCTGCCGTTGACTTTTTCTTTTTGTTTTACGTGGCTTACTTCTCATGACGAGGGAACGAAATCTCCTTTCTCCAGTGCATAATAACCAGTTTACGTACGTGTACCAAAATAAGACAGGTCAATAGTTGTACTCAGTTGGTGGGGGATCGAAGTTCTGAACATGTATAGTATGGATTATGCCGTACAGTGCCATGGATAAATGCAACTCAGACTGTATTTAGAGATAAAGGCTAATCTTATTCTCCATTTGGGGGGGGGGGGGGGCAACCTCCTTTAATTAATATCTAATATTACCAATGATTCATCTTAAAAAAACTGTGTGCCTAACATTTTAAGGATTTTGAGTAAACAACTGCCCTCGCATATAACTCGCCATAAAAAAATACCGTAACTGTAAAAGTGGCGAGGGAATTTTCACCTGAGGCAGACTTAGATTGGGACCAAGTTGGGATGGGCTGGACTTGGCTTGGGTCTAACTTGATTGGTTTGTGGTGGACTTTCCCCGAAAGCTTTTCGTTTGTGCAGTGCCATTGGATTAGCAGAAAGTTTATAGCCCATTAAGCCAAAATACAATCGTAGCCTACAGTAATGTTTATTATTAGGCTACCTTCTTGCTCAAGTAAAGAGTATTCCCATATAGGCATTCTGGGTTAAGGCCAAAGTGTTTTAAGTAATAGCCTTGATAATACATGATTATGAACACTTCATTTAATAAAACAAATTTAATTTTTTTTTGTGCATTTAAGTCTAGGCTAGACCTAAGATGTGACTGGGGAACAACCGTCATCTGTCAGTACATGGATGTTCGATTTTTTTTTTTTTCAAAATCTGTATTATGATCAAAAATTACAGTTACATGATGGAAGGGATTGAAAGACAATCTTTCATAATTTGTGGTCACAACTAAAATTAATTCAGGGCCTGGTCGTTTTAGAGTGCATGAAATTGATATCCCAAAAATTTGATTGGTTGGAATTGTTTTACAGATGAACTTTCCCAATGCAAGTTCAGCGTTAGCGCTTCGAATAACATATTAATTTTATTGAGTCGGTGGGATAAAATTCACTTCCCCATAGCAGCAATGCGTTTGAGTGAAAATGTTAACCACGTCTTGCACTTGTACTGCAGTTCGGTGATTATTTACACCCAAGCAGTACAGCCCAACACAATGGATTGGTACCTGAGGATACACAATGAGTACCATGCAAATCCCAAAGATAAATGTTTTGGTGCATGTACCATCCCTTTTAATACTGATCTAATTTTACCTTTTTGTACTTGCAGTTAAAGGTCTTGACGACATCACTAGTGAGGAGACTGGTACTCTCACAGAGTGTCTAAAGCATAACTTGGAGCCAATGTAACCAGGGACTGATTACATGAAAATACTCAGGTCCACGTTTATCGCTGATTCGCTTTAGATAATGAGAATGTCAGTGAAATCTTGACCTACTACCCAAGGTTGATTCGTCCAGATATAGTAAGTCTGTAAAAGTACCGTTTTTTGTTAAGTTTGATGAACATTTTTATTACATAATCTTACTTTTTGAAGGTTGGCTCATTATGACATAGTAATTTTTTATTTGCCATAAAGAAAATTTTTGTACAGTATTATTTTTGAGTGTGCACATATTTTGTAAATACACTAAAATTTGGGACAGGAAGTCTGTTGGAAAGCTAGGTGTGGTTGCACGGGCAATATGTCAGCATATATGAAGACATGTGGTTTTGAACCATTTGTACAAGTGTATTCAAAGGCCACTGGGGATTTAAATTAATTGACTACTTTTTTGTATGTTCTCATTAGATTGGTTTAGTGTGCATAAGGTAAGGACTTCTTATCAGTGTTCCCTCTAAGAATTGATCCAATGAGTCAAAATTCCATACGTGAACACTAGAGCACTTACAGTGCACTATACAAGCCCTTAGCTGTAAGCTTTTACCGTTGACGTGCAAGGCCCTTGACCGACCCTTGGCACTATAGTGATCTAGATTTTCCTAGTGCCATATGAACTATTTTTTGGCAAAATTTAAGAATAGTTTTTACGAACTATTCACGTCAAGTTTCAATAGCAAAGAAAGCTTTTTTTCATAATTTGTCATCTGGAACTTCGTGTGACAAATCAGCAAGGCATTGCATCAAAATGGCATCATAGCATCTTAGTGGAAACAATGCTACGTCGTTGTTCTGTTATTGGTACACAGGGATTCTTATGACAAAACCGTACATAGGCTGTGCATTGTTACACTGTCAAGATTTTTTTTACAACACAGCATACAAGCGGGATTGCTAGTCAGCGATGAGCATCATAACGTCTCCAATCTCTAGTCTGTGTTTATACTAGGTACAAGATGATCAAAAAAAAAAAAAACAAATGCCACTATGTCAGGTTTACGGACAACACTGGTCAGTACCCTAGCATATTGACAAATCATTTATGGAGCACTAACAGGCTGCTGAAGTGAACTGTCTGTCTTGTGATGCTGCCTTCTGCCAGTGGATTGCAAGCTGTTTGGCATTTGGGACGTGCAGCTTTTAATTATATTCCTCAAAGGATTTTTTTTTTCTCTGAGTCTTAAGATTGGACAGTTGAACTGTGGATATTCATTTGGCTTCTTTGCAGATATAGCAAGAAGTCAAAATACTGTATAGGTGCTTTTTCTAAAGACTTACACATGAAGTGGGACTCACTAGACAAGAAGATATCCTATCACACACTCAGCAGACAATCCCAAGCTGTCCAGACATTCTGCATTGGGAAAACCAGTGGTGAGTGATGAATTGATTTTTGAATGGGTCCAGATCAGAGTCTGGCTAGCAACAAAAAATCCAGCAATTGTAAAAATGACTTACATTGTTTTTCATTGAATTGTATTATGGTAAGAAACAGACCGATTAATGTTTCTTTTAAGAGCAATCAAACAAAGTTGCTAACAGCAAATCACGAATATTAGTTGCAACTAGTTTATTGTGCGTTTTACCTCACATGCATGAAAATCATTGAAAATTCCCTGTTGTAGATCTATTAGTATTATGATCTATCATATCAAAAGTCCTTACCCCAAACCACCTGGTAAAAAACAATTTGCTGTAAAATTGGTGTTGAAAATTTTGGAACCATGGTTTAGGGTATGTTTCATTTCTTTAAAAATTTCTATATAGGACAGTCCAAAGAAAAAGAAAAAATACAATCACACTAGTCTGTGAAACAAAGAAATTTAATCAGTGATCCAGCAAATTATATGTTAACTTCATCAGTCACCTAGAGGGGTCACAAAAATTGCAGTGGTTCCATGTATACATGCAGACAGTAGTACATACCATGCAGCGAGTTGAACAGTGGTGTTAAAGACGTAGGTGTTTCAGTGATCAGTGCTGTCTTTCTCGGTTGTAGTGTTAAATGTTACCCCGAAATATCTTAAGTTGCGTAACATGATTTCATAAACTAACTCTTACAGATGAAAATTACAGATGAAACGGGGAATTGGGCTTTTTCTCTTCCCACTGATCTTTCGTGGTAGGACAAATGATCGAGGATCATGCACCACGCAAAGCTTGATTAAGGCTTTCATTATGTAGTGAGCATAATCTGAAAGGTTGTGACATTGTAGCAATCACAATGATGAAATAAGTATTTTATATCCTGCAATGACAGCATTTACGCAATTTCAAAAATATTTTCTAAGTTTTTGTTTAAGATCAAGACCTACACGTGGCATAGTTGAGATTAATCTCTCAACAGTTGATTTTGTGATTAAACACGTGACGATTTTGCAAGTTAGTCACCACCCTAATAGATTACCTTTTTTTTCTTGATGGAGGCAAAGGAGTCTAGAGTCATGACATGTTGCAGTGCATTTTGTATGTTTGCCTGTACCCTTGGCAACGCAATACTTACATCACACATTGTGGAGAAAAGAAGTACATGTATATGGTGTCCTCCAGGAGAATTCTGACTACCAAATTATATGGTTCACTTTAAATTACTGGTTCCCTCTTTTAAAAGTGGCCAACATAGCCTAAAGGTGGAAGCTTACAGATTGAAGTGAGAGGGGGTTGTATCGCCCGAGAGAAGTACAGAAGACTGGAACTCTAACCCTGCGAGATAGTACAGTACTCCTAGCATTACATCCACATCTCCACATTTTCTGCCTTTATGAATACATAATGATCTCACTTTACTTTTGCTTTTATGTGAACCAAAAATAGGAATAGCTCACTGCAAGTTTCTATTTTAACTTTTTCTGAAATATATTACAAAGTTGTAATTAGGTGTTCAAACTTTTATTCGAATTGTTTTTTTTTTTTCTTCTTATTACAGACAGTAACCAGTTTTAAGAACTATTGTAAAACTGTTCAGAAGAAAGATAAGCCTCAGCCTTTCATCCTCTCACTTGGGTGGAACAACTTTCTAGCTCAATGTAGAAGGATTTGGAAATTCTTTCACTGCAAAGTGCATGGACTAGACAGGATCCAGAGTAGGTCGTTCAGTATATTTAGGGCCTTCCAGTCAAATGAAGCCATATAGTGGCCACAGAACAAACAGCCTATCTACAGTGATTTATATTTGTATTTGTACAGTTCTTTTAGTCGTTTTTAACTATTTGTTAACTCAGAGCGAGCTGCAACGTGTACATGTATTGTATATTCTGTAACGGTGATGCTTTGCAAAATAAAACCATGTGAAAAATGATGTACCATTTTTCACTTTTGACAAATTTGGTAGGAGATACAGATAATTACTTAATTTTCAAAAATGATCTAGCTACTAGAGTAACGTAGTAGGCTCTTGAAAATTTAGGTTTGATTTTGTAACTGGTAAAAATGATATGCTAACAATATCTCCAAAAGTCAGTCTCGTAAAAAATAAGTCTGAATCAGTATTGGTCTAGTTCAGTTGAGCCTGATTGTATTTTGAGTTAAATGTCAAACCCGAAATCTGGCAATTAGTAGTTCCAATACATGGTTAATTATAAGGGAATTGGTTTTCCAGAATACAAAGTGGGTTTAAATTCAACCCTCCTTATAGCCACTGGAGAGGGTAAATGATTTGATTAATAACACTAATTGTCCTTGGAGAGTAGCTTTTCTTTCAAGCACATGAAATGTAAGTAATTTAAAGTCTGATAGTGTTTTACAGATTCAGAACATTTCCTGTAGCTAAATCACAGGGTTCTACTTTTTTAATGTATTTCTTAGTGAAAGTTTACTTGGTATGTCTTTGATTTCAAGGTTTCACTTAGCATTAAATTTTTGATGATGTTAGAGCAGGTGTAGTTCAATTGTACACTCATCTTGCTACGTTTTTCGACCTGAGAGTCTTTTCTATATCTCAGTCTCATAATTCCAGTATTCGTCTACCTTTCTTTGTGATGGAATATTTATTGCATCTTGATTTTGGAAGGTGTTATATAGAAAAATGTTTAGTAATGATTAGTGGTGATGATAATCTGCCGGTGTCTTTCAAATGAAAAAAAAAAACAAGAACAAAAACTTACTGTTTGTGATGTGTCAGCCATGATGGTTGAGGAAAGTAATAGGTGGGAAATTCCTGAAGTGGTTGTAGAATCAGCATCTTTTCTCTAAATTCATTCAAAATTAACATAAACAGCCCTATCATGTTCAACCAGGAGTGGCTGGGGTTTTTCATTGTAATACACCTTTTACGACAAGTACATTTTATAAAAAATATATTCATGTATTTAGTTTCACTTTACTCAATTTGTGTTTAATACAGTTTGTAAAGCAACTTAATTTATGATGTCAAGGTGCTTTTATTCTTACCTTTCCTTTATAAGCAGCTAAAAGTAATATACTATCTGCTCTACTGATGGACAAACAGGTTTTGATATCATATTACCCATTTGTTGGTCGTACTCTTTAACCAACAATGTTGGGAATTAATTGCCACCTAATGCACATGGAGGGACACAGGTCGGACCCAACTGCTGTGTAAAACAAATGCCCGACGTTGTTGGGTAAAGCTGTTGGTCATAACAGTTGGGAAAAGTTTTTAATCATTTGTTAGCTAAATTTATTAACCAACAAGACTGGGCATTATTTCGCTCAGAATCGGTCAGGTGGCATACGGACCCAACGGTTATGTAAAAAAAAAATGCCCAAGTTGAGCAATATTGCCCAACAGTTTTTAGAGTGAACAGTTACTCTTTGAAAATGTTTTGTGTATAAATGGTGGTTAAGATGTAAAATGGTGCTAAATTGGGGATAGCTTTGAACTGGACACATGTTTACAAGTTCTCACTTTAAGTGTCTAAACTTTTCTTTTCGGCTTGACTTAACTGAGAAGATGCTATTAGCCCCCCCCCCCCCTCCTTTGAGAAACTTTGCTCAAGTTAGGATGCTTGCATATAAATGGTACTATCTTTGAACAAGCTTTGAATTGATTTTATCTTTAGAAACCATTACTATTACTGGTTTATTGGTTGTGGTACGACACGATGCAATATGCGACGGCCGAAGACTTGGTGGGTACCTTTACCCTCAAAGTGCGCTACTGGGAAGGCCAACATCGGTTGATGCGTAGCGTTGACCTTTCGGTCTTTCTATTTTTATGTCAGAGGTTACCCTCATTTTGGCGGAAGTATTTCTTTTAGTTCCTGCAAAGTTCCATCTAAATTTTTTTCGAGTCTTCATGCTTTGAAAACTAAAATCTCAAGAAAAAGTTAAGAAATTAAGGAAGGAAAGTGAAAAGAAGGAGAGGTTGTAAAAAATGGAGAGAGGGAGGAACACAGGATTGCAATACATCTGTGCACGGGAATTGATTGTGCTCTGAGGACCAGTAGCTCCCTATAATAATACCCTGCCTCATCAGTGACCCTGTAAGACGTTTGGGCAAATGTTCAGAAATGATTATAGAAACCACGATATTGAAAAAAAAATGTTCCAGTTTGAGATTCAGGGCTAAGGTTAGAAATGGTGGTTGACCAGTCTAGCCGACGGGGCATCTGCAGGTTCCCCATCATGTTCTACATCTCAAAAGGCCACTGTTTCATCAATGTAGTGCACTTACGCGCTACAATATTGGCATTTTTGCCACCCTGGACTGTTACATAATTAAACTTGGCACCCAAGAGACTCAATGTATTCCAAGTTCATGTGTGTGCTACGCAGGAAAAATCCATATTCACAAAATCACAAATATTTCAATGTTTCTGCATTTCAAAACCTAAAATACTAAACTCTGATACAAATATTGTTACGATTTCGTACACGTCTGTCGTTCAAGAGGTTTGGAAAAGTAAATTTGTTAGAAAACGTAATAAATCCAAAAGAGTACGCATAATATATACCACTACTGGTAGAAATTCTCACATGGTCAAATACAGATAAAATTTTTACAAAGATGGGGTCACACAGTGACGCACATCATGATGAAAAGAAAAGTCAAATTCAGCCATTATAATATTAATTAGGGCTTAGTCCTGGAAATTACGTTACCGGTATGTTCCAAACCTAGTGGGTATCGTGTCAACGCTTTGGGATTTTTCCCAAATTTGTGGGAATTGGACAAATGATCTTGCGAATTGTGGTTGATCTATATTCAAGTGTATTCTCGTATTTAAAGACTTCTTTGCATTTCTCACTTCATGGGGTCAGTTCTGAATTTTGCATCCCCTACTTGTCACTTTTTGCCTAATTCCGCTTTTTAAAAGTTCCATACGGGAGGAAAAAAAGCACCCTACATTTATTGACGTGGCTGCCTTTGATCCATTACACCGTAGTCTAGAACTTTGTATGTTACAGATCGTGGTTTGATGATTCTTTTGACCGTGGGAACTTTTGGCACATGCATGGGCGTCCGGAGAGGGCAAATGGGCACTTCCCTGGAAAACCAAAAACTAAAAAAAAAAAAATTGAAGAAAAAATGACATCAACATTTTTTTCATGATATCGATAGAAAATGTCCAGAATATGAGATTTCAAAAAATAAAATGAATAGATACAACTCACAAGGCCTGGAAAGTACCATTTTCGGCGATCCGGGAGGTACTTCGGCCAAACTTTTCTTAACTCTTCGCGCCAAGCTAACACCAACCTCAGCCCAATCCCCATTAAGCCCAAGCTTCCCAAGTAAAACCCAATTAGGACCCAATAGGGTTTGCTTGCTGTGACTGTGGCGCTACGCTTAGATAGTTTGCCTACAGCACCCGGGAAATTCCTGGCTACACCCCTGTAAAAGGCGCCGACATTAACAATTAAGCTCTTTTAGTGGGAGTAAAAATTTCCTCTCTTTTAATCGATTAAAAGTTTTGCCCCCTTTTTAAAAAAAAATGTCGGCAAAAACCCATGGATGCAAGATCTTCGAAATTTTTCAAAAAGCTCTTTTGCATCGTTCACTATTTTACTGCTGTACTGTAAGTGCTGTGCTGCAATTACACAATGTAGTGTGCCGATCGAGGTTGCTTTGAGAGCGGAACATTGACGAAGACAAAATCCGCATGTTCAAGGTAAAGTTGAAGGTTAAGTAGACCCGGAGTTGTTCAAAACCAAGTAAATGTCAGGAACATCGATCAAGGCCCTGACCACTCACTAGATGGTTAACGGTTGTTCCGCTCCACTACCAGCCCCCGACCAATTCGCCCCCAACAGGCCAGTTCGTCCCTATGTGTTGATCAGTTCGCCCACAAAGACCTACCACTTTGCCCTTACAACTAGTCTCAGCTTCCACTTTGCAACTTTTTCACTAATTGTACATTCTGCAAAGCTGAAAATTTCCTTTTAAAATGTCCAGAACAACAAAACACTACCATTTGTACTACGAACTACAATGAAATGTATTTGGAAGCAAAAATAGTTGTTCTAGTTCTCATTGACCCTGTTCATTGAGACAGCATAGGGACAAATAAGTGAGTAGTTACTTAACATCCTACCTCCTCCAGGGTCATGACAGTTTAATACTTCTAAAATAGTCCCAGGCAATCAAAATTTCAGAATATCCCGTATTTCCAAAAAGAAGTTAGAACTTATAGGTAACACAAGTGGCATGTGAAACAAAATTCTCCAAACTTGAGTTCGTCAAAAACAAACAACGTAACACACTTACAGACAGTGGCGAGGCTAGGATTTTTTCCAAGGTGGGCAAGACCTAAAAAATAATAGCAACCATATAATGTCTAATAGAAGTAAATTCTTTCGAACAATTAAGTTTTATTAGATGACGATCGTAGGCGAGGCAGAGAAAATTGATATATTGCACTACAGTTTGCTATATTTTGCGATATATAAGAATTATTAGATGCCGAGCATAGCAAGGCAAAGAAAAGAATGATTATTTCATTACATTTGGCTATATTTTGCCAAATGTATAAGTTCTATCAGATGCCTAGCGTAGCGACGCCTGAAAAAATTCAATTCATATATTTGATTTCATTTTCCTATAGTTTCCTAAATATAAGAAACAGCAAAGAAACATTTGATATATTTCACTATATTTTGTCATATTTTTCGGAAAGTTTTACCCTTTTTCGGAAAGATTATAATGTTTAGCTGTGTTTGAGATATTTGAAAATTTCCGAATTTTCTAAATTTTGGAGCCAGAGGGGGCGACAGCCTCCTCTGCCCCCCCCCCCCTGTAGCTACGCTTCTGCTTACAGAACATGTAGAATCATTTATGATGACGTCCTTTGAAAAGGAGCTTCTAGCTCGGGTCGATCCTACCGTGGTCATAGTCCAAATAGCGAAGAAGACAAGTGAGCTGAGATGACTTCTTCCTCCGTGACTAAGTAGTCAATATGTACACTATTTCAGTTCTTACAATATCCTAAAGTGGTCAGTATTGATGAAGACAAGTTATCTGACCCCTAAAATGTCCAAATCAAACTAAATAACAACTACATGACCTTTTCTCTCAAATTTCCGAACACCACATAGGAACCATTGTTCAATGATGACACTGACCACATATTATGATCATCAATCTGTATTAGAAGAAACATTTTGACCGTTTGATCCCAAAATGACCCTTTAGTACCCAAATTACCCAAAGATGAGCTTTGACGCTAAAATCCTAAATAACCAAGTAATTGTAACCCCTTAAAAATCCTCTTAAATGAAACCTGCTATGTTAATCAAAAGCCATTGGCTTCCAGGCTTAAGATAGTCACTATATGACAGTATGAGAACTCGCACGCCGCAAAGTTCAAGAAGTTCCTAGCGGCAAGGAGCTGGTAATCCATCTCCCTGATTGTAGGAACAGCTTGTAATTTGTGGAGGCATTTGTATTTTGAAAAAAGCACAAGAATACAAAGGAGTAAAGTTACCATATTCAGATATTATGACACAGTTCGGTAACAAAGAATAGTTTCCTCGCGGAGCGGACTCTGTTCGGACCCTTTAAATTAAGACCTCCAAAACTGGGATGTGACTGAACAAGGAATATGCTGTACAGGAATCGGCCGCGGGAAATTTGCGGCATTGTAGCACACAATATCTCAGTGTTTCCAGTCTTCCCGAAATTACCCGAAATTCGGGAAATCTGGGTACTTTTCGGGAAATTTTCGGGAAGGTGGATAATTTGGGGGAATTTCGGGAAATCTGGAAATGGCGTATGGCTTGACAGGTTGAAATCCTGGATCAGCCATTAAAGTAGCATAAAAGAAGCGTTATTGAAAATATCAGGAAATACCAAGCCGATTTCAGGAAATTTTAGATACCATTTCAGGAAAAATGAATTTAGAGTGTGGAAGCACTGCAATATCTGCAGTGCCTTCAGTATGTAAACATTCTCGCTACGATCTCAAAATTCGAAACCAAAACATCCCATAACATACACAATAAAGGTCAGGTGCTAATATTTTTATCATTATATTGCTCTTTTAGACGTAATTGAACATTCCAACCATAAATTTGTTAGAATGTTGCAGAGATGGCTTCAATTTTAATAGAATTGGGCTCTAAATTTTTTGCTCCTGGTGGTCGTCGGTCGCGTCAAACAGAAGCTACGTACAAGTCATGTGACCCAACTTCAGGCGTGCTGAGAATAATATACCATATACCTGCTGCAGACTGTTACTAACATGTTTACGTAGTGCCCTAGTGAAACAACTGCATATCGTTAGCGGAATAATACATTAAATGTCCTTTTTAAGGCGTCCTAAGTTGTGTTTTCAGCAAAATTGTGAAAGATTTTAACAATTTCTTCCTACCTTCCTTTTAAATGATCAATTCTTTCTTGCAAAAGGGCACTGCAAGTTCCATAATGGGCACTGTCAATTGGGACACACATTTGGTGCTACTTTTTCTTTTGTCGTAGTAACATTCTTCGACAGGGTGTGAAGGGAAAACCCGCGATATCTTTTGTATTTTATTGTTTGATGACGTCATAGAGTTCCAAAAGCTCATACGGCTGCATAAGCTTACGATACTTTCGTAAGCTAAAAATGGGCGTGGGAAGTGCCAATTGCTGTGATCTGGCAAGTATTTTTGTCCAAACTTTTGTGATACGCTTCTCGCCAACTGATAGTGGCGCTCCTCTTAGATAGTGTTAAAGGGCCGCTCACCCTGAAATTTCCGCGGCCGCGCATAACTCCCAGTCCGCAACTGGTGATTTACGCAGGCCGTACGCCATATTCCTTGCTGAGTCGTATCTAGGCAAGATTGTGTATCTTTCTTTACGTGTTGTTTACAGTCATGTTTTGTTCGAGTTGAAATAGTTTTGCACAGTGGTGTATTGCGGATGTGGATTTGTAGTCATGGGCGTCCGCACAAAAAAATCAGGAGGGCAAAATTTTTTAGGGGGCAAAACTTTTTTCTTGGGAAATATTTTACTCCCAGAAAAGAGTTTAGATGCTACTTTTGACACAATGTTGACAGGGGCGTAGCCAGGAATTTGTCGGGGGGGGGGCGGAGAAGCCCATAGACAGACTCTCAGCGCAAGAAAATTTTGGGCCAAAATGCCTACAAGATCGCTGGAAATGGCACTTCCAAGGCCTGCTTACCGCATATAAAAAGGGGAAACACTAACAATATCGTAAATATAAACTTTAAAAGATACCAAAAATATGCTCAAGGGGGGAGGGGCTGCTTTGGCCTGATTGTTGATGTTTTATTCAATTTCTGTTTTGAGAGTAGAAATTTACACTGAGTGAACTGTTGAGAAATGTTGATGTTATTTTCTTCGTTTTTTCCCTATTTTTCTTTGTTTCTTCAAGTTTTTCGATTTTTCAGCGGGCAAGTGCCCCCTTGCTCCCCTCCGGACGCCCATGTTTGTAGTGACAAAGCTTAAAGCAAACTTACACCTCGGGAATCTTACTTGCTGCACGGGGTGATCAAACATTTCGAGAATTTATCGTGTTTAACATATGTATTAATGATTACTGAAATTACAATGTCTTCAAGTCGTCTTTCAATTCTTGTAGAAACTACATCAAATGTAATTGACGGGTGGCTTTTATGTGGCGTTTTACTAGCGCTTGCTCTTTCTACAAATCTGTTAAATGAAATGGAATCATTATATCAACTTTAAGCTTGTTTTTCCGACATTCTGAAATGTGGCCCTTAACCTTAAACCCGCTTCTCTGTCTGACCCGGGAACTGACAGTCTACTGATCTACATTTTATAGTCTGGGATAAGTGCGAGTACTCGTTACTTCACCCGTTTACGGGGTGGTTTGCCGCACCCTTAGTTTAGGATGCTAAATTGTTTCACTCATACTGAAAACCTAAGCATAAAAAACTTTGAAATGATTATATTGGTTACCGACAAATGCTAGAAAGAGAATTATAGATTGCAGCGATAGGGGCCAGGAGATATTATACTCGTCGGGGAAGGCTGTCACCGCAGTAAAATTCAAATTCCATTGGTAAGCCTTAATAGTAAAGATAAAGTAAGTAATTCCCCAACAAAAACAGCCGACCTAACGAATTTTATGGAATTGCTTCAGGATAGCAGATTCTTAATACAAATACGGATTTTCAACCAGGAAATCTTTAGCGCGCAAACCTCCTCATTCCGTCGCGGAGATGGGCCACTTTGTCGGGCAAATGGCTTCGTCAATCGTATTTGTTGAGTGGCACAAATTAAAGGTTTAGACTGCAATTTCTTGCCAGCTAGGGCCTCTAAAAAGCAAATTTTTCTGATATCAGCTTTGTGGGACCAAGGTCATGTTGGACCGAGGACTGGTAGGCCTGAGGTCGGGTGGGCTGAAGTCGGATGGGGCGAGGACAGATTGGTCCCGTAAGACGTTGTGGAGTTGTAGGTTTGCCCTCTAAGGGGCCGCATACTGTGGAAAATCGTACCCAAAGGCTCCCCAGGAGAAAATTCCAGTTCAAACCACTTTTAATTTTCAACTGGTCCAACTGTTTTTAACTGGTCCCAACTTGCCACAACTGGTTTTGACTGGTTCCAACTGTTTCAACTGGATATGAGTCACTTCAAACTGGTCTTTGCTGTGATCCAGTTGGGATTTCAAATTGGTCCCAACTGTTTTCAACTGGACCAACTCGTTTCTTAATGGTCTTAACTGATTGAAACTATTTCAACAGGATTTGATCACTTCCAACTGGTATTTGCTGTGATCCAGTTGGGATTTCAAACTGGTACCAACTGTTCTCAACTGGACCAACTGGTGTTTTACTGGTCTCAACTGATTCCAACTGTTTCAATCAATTGGATAACTCCCAACTGGTCTTTGTCATAGTCTTAATTAACTGTTTCAAGTCCGTGCTCTTTAACTGGAAATGATACAGTTCCATCTGGTTTATTGCATTTCAGTTGTTGTACCCCAACTAGTCTTAACTGAACTTTACTCTTTGCTTAAGTTAATTGGACATGAAAAAGGAATTAGTAAAATCCCCTGTTTACATGATAAAATCATCAATTAGTTGTGTTTGCATAAAAAGTGAAGGAGGAATTATTTCCTCATTTCCTGGCCTGAAAGTTTATATTCCCCCTCTCCTACCTTTCTCACATGGTTTTATACAAAACATATTGGTTATAATGAGAAAAGTCACTAGCATCAGATATCAGTTCCTTTGTTTTCTCATCTTTTTCAATGCCTATCCACCATTTCACCGCTTCTTTAATTTTTCCTACCTTCCCCACCACCTTTCAATCCTGTTACTAGCTTTTTTATGGGTTTAACTTGTTAGCTACCTTAAAAGACACGCATCCTTCTATTAATTTACTGATTATCTATATATACCCATTGTAAGCTTATTCTGTCTCCTCGTTTTCTTCCTACCTTTCTTTAATTTACCAAAAACTCTCTCTTATATTCCTTGGACATTCATTTGCTGTAATAGTAAACCATCCCAGAGTTCTTTCTGAACATGCAATCCTTTGTTTGAATGAATAGGCCTAGAACAATAGGTCAATTGTTGTTTTGATTTGATGCACAGTACTGTAACACAGTAACTGAGAAAGTAGCTATTGAAGCACCTCTGTACACGTATTTGTATGTTCAACCAATATGCTCTTTTTGGTGACAGCACTTTACTTGCTAAAACCATTACCAAATCATATGTGAAGTATTCGCATGTTTTGAAATATATTTTTCATTTCATGTACAGAAATGACATGGCGGCAAAACTCTGCACAGATTCAATAGCCTCATTTGGTAGAGGTATAGTGTACTGTAAATTTTTGTTGAGATTGTCATAGAGTCGATTCAACCATAGTCATTTAAGCGCTTGAGGAATTACTTATATTTCACCATCAGATCGAATTCTGTAGCAGTCTTGAGTGACATTTCACTGAACATGTAGTCTTTAACCGACGAGTTATTGTTCTTTTATTATCACTGAAGTTCCTTCATAATGTTACTGAGACAGGAAACAGGTCGACCTGTAACTGCCGAGTCACCATTTGTGATGTGCTTCCATTAGTTAGATCTACAAATTTAGTCATTGGTAAAATAACGTGTGCAACTGTTAAATTCATGCATGAAATTCATTACAGGCGTTAACATTAACAAGTGTGTACACCATAAGATGAGCTTGCTGTGGAGTAAATAAGTCAATTGTAGATCCAAAGAGCTACAGTATTGAACTGTATTGAAAATGGATGTTGTAAAGTGAAGCAGTAGAAAGCCGAACTACAGTATAGAATATATGGAACCCACAGCATATCAAGCAGTTCCCTACAAAGGGTTTTGACTGTGCAGTACCAATGTGCAAAGGGAATGCTGGCCATCTAGCTTTGCAATTCCTTCAAAGTATTCCGTAAAATTGAGGAGTCCTGTTCAATATTGAATTCAACATTGTTGCTGAGAGACTAAGGAGAGTATCCCCAGCCTACAGGTACAGTACGAGGATGGGTGAGAAGCATAATTGCCATTTTTCTCTACAGTCAATATCTCTTGTACTTTATGTAACTTTTGGAATGTAGAAGAACTGGAATTAAGGCCCTTGTGCTAAGAAATCTCAGAAAGAAAATCACTGTGAGGGCATGGACAAACCGTTGGGCTTGGGAAAACTAAAGTATTTTATCATGGATAAAACCTTGTTAAAATTTGGAAAATGTGAAAAAGTGATGCCTATGATTTTTCACAAAATAACCTTTCTACCCTGGACAAACCAATTTCTTGAAAAAGTGAAATGATTTGTGCTTAATTAATTAGCATAATATTCTTCTATTTTCTTTACCCTGGCCAACCTTTGGCTTTATTTGACAAGATGTAAAATTGTAGCATGTTGAAACCTTCAATTCTGTTAATATGAAATGAATGATACTTATGACTTTTTCTACCTTAGACAAAACGTGTTTGCTTATGATGGGGCAACATGACATGATGGATGCTAATGATTTTTTATCAGTCATTTCTTCAGTTTGCATAAGAACTGTGCAGGTTTGAATTAAACCATTTTTTTGTCATTTCTCGCAATCCTGAAACAGTGCATGTCATGCCGTGTTTCTCCCGAAATCCACTGAAATTACCGCCGATCGGCGGTGTTTGAAAACCACAATACTATATAAGGTTCCTCACTTCTGCTTTTGTGTAAACAAACACACTCAAGCGTAAATAGACTTCTCTGTGGAAATACAATGGGTAGGCAAACATCTGCTGCAAGACCATTTCATGGCTGAGTGAACAGTTTGCTGACCAGACAGGATTAACTGACAGTTAGTTTATACTTGATTAAGCAGAAGTGTGGAGACAAACAAAAGGTGCAAACTCAGTCCTCTTCGGCAGAAACACCTCATGTTGTCTTGTTTTCTTTTAGTGCTTAAATACCGTCTTATAGGAGACGCGACATTAAAGTTAAAGAGTTTCCTTTAAATGAAACCTCAATTTTTTTTCTTTCTTTTTTTTCATTTTTAAAGTTTTGCAATAACTATGTCTCTTTTCTAATGATAATAACACTGAATTTGGGGATATATTTACGTGTTTAAAGAGTAGTAAAAGCACTTAAATAACATCTAAGAGTGCTCATTCCATACGGCTTACAATTGGCTTGAGGTTCTCAATTAAGACAAGTTCATATTGCTAGTCTATAAGAAATTGGTATTAGAATTGTAAAGTGTAAGCTTTTAATCAACTGGACCAGTTGCCCTAGTAGGCTCTGAAAATAGTAGTTAGAACCATTTGGACTAGAAACCAGTTGGGCCAGTTAAGAACAGTTAAGACCAGTTGGGCAAGTTAAGGCCAGCTGGAATATTTGGACCAGTTGGGACCAATAAAGACCAGTTTGGCCAACTGAGGTCAACTATTCTGTATGGACCAGTTGGGACCAGTTAAGACCAGTTGGACCCAGCTGGGACCAGTTGAAAACTGTTCCATTTTCCATAATGGAAAATTTCCAGTTCGGACCAGTAGGAAATTTCCAAGTGGAATTTTCTCCTGGGCCTGCTTCTGTCTGCCAGATACAGCTTCAATCGATACTTCTTAAGTATGGATTTTCCTCTCGCGAATGGGCGTCCTTCTTCTGTGAGTCTTATATTCTCACTTGCCGCTCTCGAACTCATCCAAGCTTATGCATTTGGCGCTCAACCTCACAAAGTTTGAGAGTCACTGCTTAGGATCAATACGGAACTCAGCTTTGTTGTAGCGTCATGCATGGAGATGGAGATTCATTCATAAGTGTGAGTTGCCCTTTTAAAAGGCCGTCTGCCTAGGGGGTCTGGAACCTCCCGGGAAACATAATTGTGAAAAGGAACTTTTCTATACTACATCCCGGGTGCGGAGGGCCTTAAAAACATAATCAGGACAATTGGGTTGTTATCGTTTTCAGTGTTTTTTCGAGTAGGCTATTTTGTATTTAGGATTGAGGGAATCTCAGGGGATCAACTGCCCTATTGCCCCTCACAGGCTACGGCCCTATAACTGGTGTAAAATTCTAGGAAAGTGAGACAGTCTCCTTCACCCCTTTTGAAATATCTAGACCAAATATCGAAATGTTTGGGATTTATGAAGTTTACAACATTCTCTGTGCTTTTCAACATTCTCTGTGCTTAATGTACAAAAATATTGTGTATACAATAGGCAAGCTCAATTAAAATCACTTGTGTTGCGCACCGTCCAAATAACAGGGTATACGTAACAGTTCTGAATACAGCTTGTTCGCCGAGAGGGATTGATTCTTTGAAAATGGGAACCAATAATATGTTGCTTGGCCAAACGGAATGCATGTGTGATCGCCGAAAATATTTGTCAAAACGTATCATATTTTCCTCCTTTTAAGATCTCATGAGTTCTAAAATTTAGAAATTAAGCTTTCCCTATACAAGAAGTAAGGAAAGGCCTTAGTTTCGAACCGGACGTTGCGAGCCAACTCTGAGTCGCCGAAACACTTGGAGTCGCTGAAACATTCTCGACAGTCACTAAGCTCGGTAAAGTGTCAGTTCCGGCAATTATGCGCAAATTTGTTGAAAAAAGCTCCTTCATACGCAGCTCATCTAAAGATGGGGATACTCTTCCTACATTAGTAGTTCTTAAACTTTCGGAGGGTTAGGGCCAAATGTATAGGTTGGGTTGAGTTCGAGTTCCGCAGGGATGGTATCAGGCTTAGACCGAGGACACGCGAAAACGAAACCGTTATTTTTGAGGTCCAAAGCTGTATCTATGGCAAACAGTGACAAAGTTTCAGATATACAGATGTTTGAGAGGAAGGGCTCCTTGAAGCGGCACATTGAGTTGGTTCATGAAATTCACCATTTTTTTTTCAAACCTACATACAAATAAATGTTCTATGGGTGAGTAACTATCGATTCAATTCGGTTTTCAAAAATTTGTGACCAGACACTTTTAATTAGGCTTTATATACACACAACCGTTACAAGCCGGGCCACCACAATATTCAAAATTTTAGCTTTTTGCGTAACTATTGGATGTGAAACTTGACTTCTTATGCTAATTATAAGCATTGTCATGCGGTAGTACCCTTCAGAACCCTCGTTTAGTTATCGATATTAACTCAATGTGAACCTTTAAGAGGGTAATATGCACTTTCACACCGTCTTACAGGAGCAACCCTGTAACACTTTGAGGTTCCTACCGAACACCAGCTCAAAATTTAGGGTTTTATAACAGAACTTGCCCTCTTCAAATGGCGAATTAAAAAATTCGTCGTTAGTTTGGCCGTCGTCGGGGGAATATCTACTTCATCGTAGACATCAGATCTTTCCGACAAAAGTAAAATTTTCATTAGGGGAAATTAATCCCGACAGGGAAAGTATACCTCTTCTCGCACCTATGTCTGCAACTGTAAGTAACCAGTATGATCATTTCGATGTTCATCATACAAGGGTTGGCTTTTCAAACTAGGTTGGTTGCGGTAAACAGCGCGTAGTCACAACAGGTCGCACTTATCCTGTGCTAGTGGCCAATAAACTGAGCTATCTTTTTAAAAGTATTAAGACAGACAAGCGGAAAAAAGGTCAAAGGCCGCATTCCAAAGTCGAAAAAGACTTACGTTGATCGAATGATTCTTTTTCATTTAAGATACCTGTAGATAGAGCAAGCGCAAATGTAATTTAGCAAAAACATTGTTAGGTGATGCCACTCAGCAATTGCATTTCATTTTTATAGTATATTGAAGTATATTGAAAGAGGACTTAGTTGCACAGATGTTAATTTAAATAGTCAATCAATACACGTCCGAAACCGAAAGGTTTCGAATTGCACAATCACCCTACCCAAATTAGATCAATGATAGATTTTTTCTACAATTTACACGTAACCAGATCGAATTTAGGCAAAGCCCACCTCCTCACAAGAACACTCCTCCTGTCTTCATCTGCCTACAACCCCAATTGTACTAAAATTGCTCACCGTAATTCAAAGACTTGTATTCGTTACATTGTACTCTTAATAGAAAGATCTCTCAATAAAATCAGCAAAGTTATGGCGCGCTTTGCTCGTGGCAAAACTTCGTTGTTTTTCAAGATCCTTCCGGAAACGAGTAATCCTTTTCAGGTCCTTGGGTTGCTGGGCGCCTATGAGCAAATTATAGTGTCATTCCCTCGTCCCTCTTTCAGCTCCTTGATGTAGCCACTGAACCCCTTTTGGTAAAATCTTGGTTATGCGCCTGTGAAAGTTTTTCACTTCAAATACAAGCAATCAGCAAAGCTCCAATGCGTAATAACCATGTGCCATAGTTTACATAACAGCACGGCACATAAGTAAAATACCCAATAAATATGACTGAAAAGGGAATGTTATGTACAGCTTGGTATAAAGAGCAACCAAGCTCCACTTCAAAAGAACAAATCTGGAAGAAGTCAACTAGTGATTTTAGAATACTTAATTGAAAATACATGTAAGCATGGATCATTGATCCTCACTATAACGCTGCTATGTTTCTCTTGTCCAATATGATCTAAAAAAAACGCCTGCTTATAACAGGTAAAGCAATCAGTTGTCCTTCAAGAATTTAACAATTCAGTACCAGAAAAAAAAATGTTAGGTGATTCAAAGAGCCATTCATAAATTAGGATACCACGGTGGGTTAATACATGATAAACCTATACTAAGTATACTTCTTTGTAGCTTCTTATGGAAAAAAGAGGGAATGGGGATGGGGAATGGGGAAGGGGAGAGGGGTGGTATTGTTATTGTGATCTAGTTAGGCCTAAGCATACTTTTTGTAATTTTTGTAGCATACTGCACGGAGTTCTTTTGGTTTTGTGATTTCCGGGGAATGTGTTCACGTCAACCCCCCAGGGTTTTTAGTACACTTCCCTTTTCACGACATGCACTGTTAATATGATGTTGCGTAAATCGTTATTCTATGTATGATTGTTGTTGTGAAAAGAAACAATAAAAGAAATGAAAATGAAATGAAATTGTTATTGGAGTAACTGAATTCCAACTGAAAAACTGATGTCACACGTTTTTGTTTAAAAAAAAAAAAACAGTGATGCAGATCTATGTTGGATCAATTAATTGAAACCCACAGCTTTAATTGTAGGCCCGGATTGCTTTTTTGTGCGGATCGGAAGTAGACTTGAGAGTATCGGATTACTTGGTGTTGGTTATTTGCTTGATCACGGCCGACTACCATTATTGTCAGTTCTTGCATGTTACCATGTTATTAAGTGTCACAGACATTTCCAACAATGAAGAAACGTAACTGGGTTGGACCGATGCAAGCTATAAAGTAACGGTTTTGAAAAAAAAAGAGGCAATATGAGATGTTTGGTGATATATTTGCTACATAAGAAAGGATATGAGTTACATACTGAGAAATTTGAGGCATATAGTACAGGCATTGTAAGATTTAATAATAAAAAAGTCAATTTTGATGTGCGGAATTTTTTACACATACGTGTGCAGTATTAAGATGCTACTTCGGATTGTATCCGTACCTCGAACTGTTTAACGTTTGGTGCATTACATATGAATAATCATAGAATGGTAAATAATGCTGACATTAGGGTTTATGCCGTTTATTTGCAGCGAAGTAGGTTATTCAAAACATGCTGCTCTATATCTTAAGAGATACCCGATTACTTCGAAGATCCTCCTTTTTCAATCTTCGTTCTTCGAGATTGCCATTGGAGTAACGTCGAAAACAGTGACCAAAAAACGAAGACTTGGGCAAATTTCCAAATACACTTTATTTGATCAAGGTACATACTGTGACCTAGACTACAAATGGGGTGATATCAAGTCCTACCCAGATTCATCAAGGGGTTATCGCACTGAACGTTGCACTGAGCTGGGCCGAGCCGGGATTGGAAAAAAATAAACATAAGGAAACTACTTAAAGGCCACAACACCGGCGCTGCACCGCGAAAGGTAATCGTCCCATTCGTATCCGTCGTGATTAACTTTTTCAAACACGGCATGCATAGCGGTGCAGTACAGCAAACCACTCCCACACCCGTTAGGCATTAAGACTTACACAAATACTCAAACCTGTTTTCAACTACGCTTAATGCAGTAGAAAATTATTCCTAGAACGGGAAGGGTTTAAGGTCAATTCTGTATACAAGAACATTGAGACTGAACCAAGTTGCATCAATTTTAATTGAGTTTTTACCGGTTGTTCAAGACGCATTAAAAAGTGGATCGCAAAGGCCCTGAAGCTGAATATATTACGGAACTTCTTTGAATGTCCCAGTAAACATTATGACGTCGGATCGACGTTGGATTTAGGTCCATTAAGTCGGACAGACGTCGGACGCCAACATATGTAGTCAGTTGGACGTTGTTTGAACGTCACCAAGAAGTTTCACCATTTACAGACGTCGTCAGAACGTCGGCTCGACTTGTGAAATTGTTCGTATAATGTTGGTGAGGTCTGTACGACGTCGAATGACCAACCTCTAAAAGACGTCTTAATTTAATCGTCCATTCGACGTTCAAAGGACTGTCCACAATGAACTTATCATATGCAGATCGTTGAACCGACATCGCACAAACTCCGGGCAACGGACGTCATATTTAAAACGTCACACCGACTTTTAAATCACAACTTAAAATAGACCATTTATGGATGGTTTGTTGGAAGGACGTCGACTAAACTAATGACACAGGACGTTGTATGAATGACGTTCTTCCGATGTTGAAGTAACTTTTCAAAAAAGACATCCACATGCGTTTGTTTGTCCTACGTCGATAGAACGTTACCAACAAATGCCATCGACTTGCAATGTGCATAATTGTTCGTATGACGTTGATGAGCTCTTTATGACGTCGGATGACCTACATGCAAAAGACGTCCCAAATTAATTGTCCATTCGACGTCCAAATAAGTATCCAAAGTTAACAAATAAAATGCAGATCGCTGAACCGACGTCACAGGAACTACGGACAACGGACGTCATATTGAAAACATTACTCCAACTTTTAAATCACAGCCTAAAATAGACCATTCATGGACGGTTCGTTAAAATGGACGTGGAGTAAACTAATGGCACTAGGACGCTGTATTTAAAAGTTCTTCCGACGTTGAAGTAACTATTTCCAATATATATATATATATATATATATATATATATATATATATATATATATATATATATATATATATATGTATATATGTGGGTGGGTGGGTGTGAGTGTGTGTGTGTGTGTACCCGATGTCAGTTGAACAACACAAAGTCCGCCACTTATCAGTAGACGTCGTTACGGCGTCGGTTCGACTTGTGTAATTGTTCGTATAATGTTAGTGAGGTCTTTACGACGTCAGATAACCGACCTGTAAAAGAAGTCTTAACTTAATCGTTCATCCGACGTCCGAAGGACTGTTCACAATAACTTTGTCATATGCAGATTGTTGGACCGACGTCGCACGAACCACGGACGACAGGCGTCATATTGAAAACTTCACTCCAAATTTTAAATCACAACTTAAAATAGACCATTCATAGATGGTTCGTTGAATGGACGTCGACTAAACTGATGACAGAGGACTCTGAAGTTATGACGTTCTTCCGACGTTGAAGTTACTATTTATAAAATATTTCCACACAGCCTACATTGTATTTGCCAGACGTCGATTGAACGTCACCAAGTAAGCCCACTATTTACAGACGTCCTCAAAACGCCGACTCGACTTGTGAAATTGTTCGTATAATATTGGTATGGCCTTTTCGACGTCGGGGTGACCGACCTGTAAAAGACGTCTTAATTTAATCGTTTATCCGACGTCCATGTGACTGCCTACAATATACTAATCATATGCAAATCATCGTAAAGACGTCGGCTCGACTTGTGAAATTGTTCGTTTAATGTTGGTGAGGACTTTACGACGTCGAATGACAGACCTGTAGAAGACATCATACTTGAATAGTCAATTCGACGTCCAAAGGACTGCTCACAATAACTTAATTATACACAGATCGTCGAACCGCCGTCACAGGAACTACGGACAACGGATGTAATATTGAAAACGTTACTCCGACTTCTACATCACAACTTGTAATATAGACCATTCATAGACAGTTCGTTGAATGGACGTCGACTAAACTAATGACAGAGAACGCTGTATTAATGGCGTTCTTTCGACTTTGAACTAACTTTTCATAAAATACTTTCGTCTACATATTGTTGGCCAGATGTCAATTGGACGTCACTAATAACTCCCACCATTTCTAGACTTCGTCACGACGGTCGGCTCGACTAGTGAAATTTTCCGTATAATGTCGGTGAGGTCTTTACGACGTCGGGAGACTGACCTATAAAAGACGTCTTAATTGAATCAACCATCCGACGTCAAAATGACTGCCCACAATGAACTAATCATATGCAGATAGTCGTCACGACGTCGGATCGACTTGTGAAATTGTTCGTATATTGCTGGTGCAGTGCATGACGCCGAATGATCGATCTATAAAGATGTCTTGATTGAATTATTAATTCGACGTCCAAACGACAGCCCATATCATATGCAAATCGTTGGACCCACGTCACAAGAACTACGGACAACGGGCGTCAAATGGCAAACGTCACTCTGACTTTTAAATCACAACTTAAAATAGACCATTCGTAGACGGTTCGTTTAATGGACGTCGACTAAACTAATGACAGAGAAAACTGTCTTTCGACGTTGAAGTAACCATTCATAAAATATTTTAATATATATACATTTTGTTTGCTAGGCGTCGATTGAACGTCACCAATTAACAACACTATTTACAAACGTTGACGCGACGTCGGCTCGACTTGTGTAATTATTCGTATAATGTTGATGATGTTTCAACGACGTCGGGTGACCGACCTTTAAAAGACGCCTTTATCGAATCGTCCATCCGACGTCCAAGTGACTGCCCACAATAAACTTACCATGTCGTCACGACGTCGGCTCGACTTGCGAAATTGTTCGTATAATGTTGGTGAAGTCTATATGACGTCGAATGACCGACGTCTTAATTGTATAGACAATTCGACATCCAAAGGACTGCCCACAGCAAATTAATCATACGCAGATCGTCGGACCGCCGTCGCAGGAACTAAGGACAACGGACGTCATATTGAAAACGTCACACCGACTTTTAAATCACAACTTAACATACACCATTTACAGACGGTTCGTTGAAGGGACATCGACTAAACTAATGGCAAAGGACGCTGAATTGATGGCGTTCTTCCGACGTTGAAGTAACTTGTCATAAAATACTTTCGTTTACATTTTGTTGGCCAGACGTCCATTGGTATACAAATAATGAATGTTTATGAGTGCAATAGTATGAATAATTTCAAGAGTTGAAAGATTGAACGTTGTATTCAACGAGGCGAAGCCGAGTTGAATAGAATGTCAAATCTTTCAACGAATGAAATTATTCATACTATTGCACGAATAAAATTATTCGTTATTTGTTTTATATAACACATAGCTCCCAAGTTTTGAGAAGCAAAATGCGGGTCCACCTCTGATCTGTCCATTTGTGTATCGCCGGCCTGAGGAGGGTTATAAGGGGTGGGGGGACACGCCCCTTCCCTTCTGAGATTTTTTTTTTTTTTTTTGGAATTATAGAAGTGACTACAGGCAAAATGGTGGCACATTTCAAGCAAATTAGTCAACACAACTGGCCTGAATTTTCATATGTTGTAAAGCATATTCTGCACTGGACAAGCTAGCCCCTCCTCTAACTTGCGGAACGGGCATTTGTTTTTTGGTTTATTCGATGCGTTGTTCGGCGTAATTTTACTAGACTGTTCACGTTGTGAATACGTTTCAAAGGTACATATTTGATAGCTGCTACGAGAGTTTGTGATGTTGCGATAACAAGGTAGTATATACATTGCAGTGCATGCTGCTGAATGTAAGTACGTAACTAGGTGAATTTGTGTGTTGGGACTTACGCTTAAGGGAAGGTAAGGTTTTGTGCTTTGTTACTCTTCGGATATTTGAAATGCGGGTTTTTCATAGAGCTTGGCGGGTCAGCGGGTTTGGGTGTTCAAATGCGAGTCCAACCCGCGAAATGCGGGTCACTTGGGAGATCTGATAACACCGAACTACGGACAACGGGCTTCATATCAAAAATGTCACTCCGACTTTTAAACCACAACTTTAAATACACCATTCATAGATGGTTCGTTGAATGGACGTCGACTAAACTAATGACAGAGGACGCTGAATTGATGACGTTCTTCCGACGTTGAAATAACTTTTCATAAAATACTTTCGTTTACATTTTGTTGGCCAGACGTCGATTGGATGTCACTAATAAATCCCACCATTTATAGACTTCGTCATGACCTCCACTCGACTTGTGGAATTGTCCGTACAATGTCGGTGAGGGCTTTTCGACGTCGGAAGACCGATCTATCAAAGACGTCATAATTGAATCGACCATCCGACGTCAAGATGGCTGCCCACAATGAACTAATCATATGCAGATAGTCGTCACGACGTCGGATCGAATTGTGAAATTGTTCGTTTAATGTTGCTGAAGTGTATATTACGCCGAATGACCGACCTATAAAAAATGTCTTAATTGAATAGTCAACTCGACGTCCACACGACTGCCCACGAGTCATTAATCATTGGGTATGCAAATCGTTGGATCCACGTTACAGCAACTACGGACAACGGGCTTCATATCAAAAACGTCACTCCGACTTTTAAACCACAACTTAAAATATGCCATTCATAGACGGTTCATTGAATGGACGTCGACTAAAGTAATGACAGGGTACACTGTATTTATGACATTCTTGCGACGTTGAAGGACGTCGAATTACCGACGTATAAAATACGTCTTGATTGTATAGTCAATTCGACGCCCAACGGACTGCCCACAGTTTTCGCGCCAAAATGTAAACAAAGTTGTTACCGTTCGCGTGCCTCGACCGCACCTACGTACGTAAGGAACGTACGTACGTAAAGAACTGGATACTACATTACGCATGTTATGCTGCACTTGAAGGATTGATCTTACACTACATATGCGCATTGCCAAACTACATGTACAACATACAGTATAATACGCACTAGTAGCATAAAGCTGGTGTATATGCGGCACCGTTTACTAACCATAACATTAACAATTCATTGCAACTTCATTACATACTATTTAATGCATCGTGACTGAAGTATAAGACCCATACGTCTGCGTACTCGTGCGTACTATAATTCCCGCTCAAATTAAAAAATTACTTGTTTAATAAGTACTATACACATACGTATACACTGTGCGTCCTGTACTACTGTAGGTCGGTCGTATGTATGTGCTAGCTGACCACAGCCTAAGAAAAACATTGAAACACCAATCTCAAGAGTGGCACGGCTTTGTATAATATTAATATTTCTTAGACTAGGGCAGCTGGATTTACATTAGGCTAATGCTTGGCACCACTGACGCAGAAAGGGAAACATATTAGCATATTAATCAAGGACACGGCGTCACGGGCATTCAGTCTGGTCTGCTTTTCAGTTTGAACTAGGCCTAGGCCTAGGATACGTGGCCTAACATTAAAGCCAATCTGTGTCAAGCATATAGCCCAGCTAGCCTATATTACCAGCGTTTTTATGCCGAACTTATTTTGCAAGCCTCGGCCTAGGCCTAGATTAAATGTTGAAAGTGTTCTAGCCTAGCCTAGGCTATTACTGTAGCCTAGGCCGTTAGTTAAGTGGTTAACGTTACTATTAAGCTTCACGTTTTTATTGTCCATTTCCCAAACTAAGAATACGATCGATAGGCCAAAGGCAGGGCCAACCAAGGCTAGCCTACCCCTAACCTAACGTTAGGCCTGTCTAAACGTTATAGCTGATAGGCTACGTAACGTTAGGCCTAGGCCTAACAATCCTTAGCCAGACACTCAAGTTTTCACTGCAACGTTACATGTTAGGCTAGGCTTTCGGCCTAACGTTAGCATTAGGCCTAGCCTAGGTTAGTTGGGTACTAGCTACCAGTAATAGCCAAGGCCTAACGTTAGCTTGGCTAATATAGCCCTAGGCCTAGGCTACAGTAATATCAAGAATAGGCCTAAGTTAGCTTCAACTCAAAAACACTCTCAAAGTTTCCTTTTTGGGGGCAAAACCCCCCAAATTTTTTGACGCGTGTTAATGCCGGTATCGTCCTTTTGGCAACTCATTGCCCGGGTCATCAAGTTGTTTGCCCCATAGGAGAGCTTGCCCCCCCCCCCCCCACGGTCGGGCAAATCCTGGCGCCACCCCTGAATGGTCCACTCTTTAGCTCCCAAGGACCAGCATCGGATCGTCATCCGCCTTTAGTACAGCATATCCCCTGAACCCAGACATTGGTCCTTGGGTGGTCCCCTGAGGCTGAGCCAACGAGTAGAAGTTAATTCGTGTTCCCTCACCAATTGTTCACGGTGATGAAGATGTTAGCACAACCCCCCCCCCCCCTCATTTGAAGAACTAAACCATCATCCTTGCTGCCCGCCGTTTGAGTATCGAGGTCTGTTTATTAATTGTGGTAGATAAACATGTCAAGATTTCTCTAGTCACTGACAAATATGTAGGTCAGCTGCTACTGAGAATAGATCGGCCTTCTTTCTGGTCGTCCTTGCCCTCCATCTCTCGCCACAAAAGACCGCTTACTCCATTGAAGGCCTATTTTAGGACTAATATTATTAACTTTCGGTCATGACACCTCCATTTAAATGTTTCTCAAGGTGTATCAAATGACAGATAGAAGCATTAAGGGAACACAGAGTTTGTTTTAATAATGTCTTCTAGAATGTTTGATATTTATTCATTTGTGTTTCTTTTAGTATAACATTACATTCAATAAATGGGATTTAAAAGCAGCCACAGCTCTTTAAGTCACTGAGAGGTGGATATGGCCCGCTGCCCGGGATAAAAAGAAAGCTTGGGCAATACACTGATACAATTTTTGTAAATGACTGTATAGTTCTGCAGAATTTTCAAGATACTTTCTGTATTTCTTTTTGCATACATGGGCGTGCGCTTGGGGGGCAAGGGGGGCACTTGTCCCCTCCCTGGAAAATCAAAAACTTTGAAAAAAGTTTAAGAAAAGATTGCATTAAATTTTTTGTAATGATATCGCTAGGAAAATTCCAGAACATGAGATATCAAAGTAGAACGTATGATTAGAAGCAACTCGAATGTCTGGTAAGCGTCATTTTCAGCGATATGGGAGTCATTTTGGCCAAAATTTTCGTGGCACTTCGCGCCAAACTATAGTGGCGCTACGCTTAGATAGTTAGCCCACAGTTTTCTCCTCCGTGGCAAACTTCTGGCAACACCACCGTAAAAGGCGCCAACATATAGCAATTAAGCTCTTTTCTGGGACTAAAAAATCCCCTGATTTGATCGATTAAAAATTTTGCCCCCCTCTTGGATTTTGTTTTCAGCGGACGCCCATGTTTGCATATTATTTTCGGTAATTTTTACGGAAGTTTTAAGTATCCTATGTCATATCTACGAAATATTGGAAATGGAATGGAAATTTACAGTTAATATCCTGTCAAATTTTGAAGAAAATATCTGTGTTTCATATGTACGAAAGTGTTCTGTAAGTTTAACAGCAGTTTTCCGTATTTCCAGTAGTTTACTTAGAAAGATGTGCTTTGCAAATGAAAAAGATGTGCTTTGCAAATGCAAATTACAAGTAGATCTAACTGGTTAAAAGATAACACTGCAAACACTCTGTGGGTATACTTTATCAAATTAGAGGAAATTCCTATTAACCAGAATCTCATCTAACTAACTAATCCATTAACCAGAATTTAGAAAAACTGGCAACCACAACTAATCCTCTTAGCAAATAAACTGTGTAGCTCAACTTTCTAGCATGCATGAACCTCCTGACAGCGGCTTGTAAAGTTGAAGGTTACTCATGCGTGGCACACTGAATAGCTATGCTGGTCCCCACGCCGAATGGGAGAGTCATTCTCAGAAGTTGTGGGGAGCAATCCACTAAGCAAACAAATCAATAAGGTGTCCTGTTCCTACCCACCCCCCCAATCAACCATTGGCAGATCGAGTAGCTAATGGAAAATGCCTGTCATGAAATACCACAATAAAGAATTGTGTGTAACCTTCAAATGAGTGTAAGCTAACCTAGTGTCCTTTTTAGGAAAAGTTTATTATAGGTGGGCGTGGAAAAATTTGAAATAAAAATTGTAATTTGATGCTAAGGGCAAGCCTAAACTAATGACCTTTGTAACAAAACACACCTTTTTGGTCAAAAGGGAAGTAGCCTATCAATACAGATGAAGAATGTTAAGGTGTATGAACTGCATTTCTGTAAAAAAAATATGTGGAAACGTTTTTTACTATAACTGGAGTGTCATAGACTGATGTTGTACATGTGTATAAACTGCATTTCTGTAAAAAAATATGTGGTAACGTTTTTCACTATAACTGACGTGTCACAGGCTGATAGACATTAAAGACATATACCACATTCCCTGACGTTAGTAACAAAACACCTTTTTGGGTCAAAAGGAAAGTAACCTATCAATACAGATAAAGAATGTTAGGTGTGTGAACTGCATTTATGTAAAAAAAAAATGTGGTAACGTTTTTACTACACCTGAAGTGTCATAGACTGACGTGGTACATGATATACTGATATAGCTCAAACTCTGTACATTACTATACCCAAATTCGTTTTTAAGAATATTGACAATATAGTTTTGGTCCTTCGCTCTCTCGCCAGAGAGAGAGAGAAGATTTTGAGAAAAGTAGTCAAGGAGCAAAGACGCTGGGAAAGTTTCATGTATGTCGTAATTTATAGTGTTGAACAATGTATTACATGTAGACGAGTGTGATTCTACTCTGTCAGTTTCACTGGCAAATTTAAATGTAGGCCTAACTACGAGAAATAATGGGCTACAAGAAATAATGGTTATAAATTAGTTCCTGACTGTTTTTACGCACGCTATATGTAATGTGAAGTTGCAGACATTTTCTGGAAACTGCTATCGGAAATTGTTTTGTTACAGATTCTTGTAACAATGTTTCAGCGATCCAGTGTACGTAGTGTCAACATATATGAAGCTTGTATACATTTACGATCTGCTGTCGGGGCAGGGAAGGTTGGAGCATTGGACCTCGGGGAAAATCCATGTTTTGGAGGAATAACAAAGAGTGCGTAGTCATAGCTGTGTAGTAAATGGTGTCCGAATATCATTGCATCTGTCAGTAATCAATGCCCAAGTTTTCCGGGTAATAACACCTTGCAGTCACTGCGGGTGCCTACGCATCGTCTTGTTCGCAACAATGTCACAGATGGCACCAAAGTCTATTCTTATGTATTTACTTGCGTTTTTTTCGACATGTGACATTTACAAATATTTGTATTATAATGTTTGATGTCTTTTGTAAATTGTGATGAATTACACCGTAAGTTTCCTTAGGCAGATATCACGGTAGGCTGTGTATGAAGGGACCTAGGCAAACTGCGCTTATCTATTCTAATGATTTCAATTATTGCAATGTGAAACAGTAAGACGAAAACATTCAGTGCAGTACGTGTTACTTGCTGTGAAAATTGTTTACAATTCTCAAGAGTTTTTGTTTCATTTTGAGTATTTTTTCGCATTGTTCCTAAAAAACTACAGGTTTGTTCTTTGTAATCAGAACTGAGACATAATTACGAATAGATGCAGGTCTGTTTAAAGTACGAAAAATATAAGTGAAGGCGTTACTCTAAACGCAACCTCTAGTTATCTTCGATTTTTTTCGTTTCAATATTTAAGCTACGAAAACTACACCCCATGTGCTAATTTAATAACTTTGAGAGTCAATCAGATTTATGTGTCGAATCCTCACAAAATGGGCTTAACCAGTGTCCAAGTTGAATCAAAGTCGCATGGTTGCAATTTAGCCATTATACGACGACTTTCAGACATAGAGATTTTATGTTTAAATGTCCAATTTATGTCTTTTTAATGATTTTCCTTAGAAATTTAGATCGATAAAGACGGACGTCAAATGGAAGTCGGCGAAGTTAACGCAAACCCGCCGGTCCGACGTCAAAATGATATTTACCAGTAAACATTTACCGTTGGATCTACGTCGCTTTTAAGGCAGCGCCAACGTTGGACGATGTTCACCACATCGTCGTTTAAAAATCCGTTCGACGTCCGGTCGACGTCGGCAATGACGGCCATCAGACATAGCGCGAACTGAACCCTGGCGTCGAAGCGGCGTCGCGCAACTTCGCAAACAAAAACTTGAATGACGTTAATCCGACGTCCAAATGCTACTTTAGAAAGACGTCCAATGAAAGTCGTTTTGTGATCAATTAGACAGTCAAAAAAGAGTCAAATCGACCCCATTAGGAGGTCACTACCGGCGTCGAATCGACGCCACACCATTTGGCAAACGGAAACGTCGCTCCGACTCAAACCAGACGTCTCTTCGACGTCGAAATGTTACTTCCGAAAGACATCCAATAACAGTTGTTTTTACAGCCAAATTAAAATTCGGAAAAGAGTCGGTGCGACACATTTAGGACGTCAACATAGACGTCGCACTACTTTCAAACGGAAACCAGGGAAACTTCCATCCGACTCTTAGCCCCCAACCCAAACACAACGTCTATCAGACGTCGAAATGTTACTTCCAAAAGACGTCCAATAAAAGTTGTTTTGATGGTCAATTTAAGAGTCGATCCGACGCCTATAGAACGTCAATGCCGAGGTCGAATCGACGTCGCGTCCACTTTGAAACGAAACGTGGGGGACGTCAATCCGACTCTTAGCTCCAACGCAAACCCGACGTCTATCCGACGTCTAAATGTTACCTCAGAAAGAAGTCAAATTAAAGTCATTGAGGAGTGCAGTAAAGAGTCAGAAAAGAGTCGAACCGGCGACTTTAGGACGCCACAGCCGACGTCGTGTCACTTTGCAAACGGAGATGTTGGAGACGTCGATCCGACTCTTGACCCGAACCCAAACCCGACGCCTATCCGACGTTCAAATGTTATACTTTGAAAAGACGTCCGATTAAAGTCGTTCTGTAGTCAATTAAAGAGTCGGAAAAGAGTCGAACCGACGACTTTGGGACGTCAAAGCCGACGTCGAAACGACGTCGCGTCACTTTGCAAACGGAAATGTTGGAGACGTCCGTTAGACTTTTCGTCCAACTAAAACCCGACGTCGATTCGACGTCTAAATGTTACTTGAGAAAGACTTCCAATTAAGGTCGTTTTGTGGTCAATTAAAGAGTCGGAAAGAAGTCGAACCGACGACTTTGGGACGTCACCGCCGACGTCGAAACGACGTCGTGTCACTTTGCAAACGGAAACGTTGGAGACGTCGGCTCGACTTTTTGTCCAACTCAAACCCGACGTCGTTTCGACCTCAGAATGTTACTTCAGATAGACGTCCAATGATAGACGTCCAATGAAAGTTGTTTTGGGGTCAATTAGAGAGTCGGGAAGAAGTCGAACCGACGACTTTGGGACGTCACCGCCGACGTCGAAACGACGTCGTGTCACTTTGCAAACGGAAACGTTGGAGACGTCGGCTCGACTTTTTGTCCAACTCAAACCCGACGTCGTTTCGACCTCAGAATGTTACTTCAGATAGACGTCCAATTAAAGTTGTTTTGGGGTCAATTAGAGAGTCGGGACGAAGTCGAACCGACGACTTTCGGACGTCGCCGCCGACGTCGAAAGGACGTCCGGTCACTTTGCAAACGGAAACGTTGGGGACGTCAGCTCGACTTTTCGTCCCAACTCAAACCCGACGTCGATTCGACGTCAGAATGTTTACTGGGGTATAGCTGACGAATCGCAGTTTTAAGGAAGAAGTGCTGCCTTTGCTGTATGAAGACTGTTGATTTCGTTAAGCGGTGAGATGCAAATGATGCAATAATATTAGTTTTCAGTTTAGATAATGCTTGATACTTTTACTGAAGGAACTGTAAAATAGTCTCACCAAAGTATAGCACTTCTGTACTCTTATCTAAGCAGAGAATGGATGTTGCAAGAGTTTATGCCAACCTGTCCCCCTTTTTAGACACATAGTATCTTAGTTTGCATTTATTATGCAGATTGTTAGCAAGATACAACGTTTTCAGTTTAAAGGCCTGCCCATACAGGATGCGTTGCGTTGCGTCACGATCCGTCTACGTCACGTCACTTTTATCACTTTGCACGTAAATCAATGGAGCCGTCCGCACAGGACACGTTGCGTTGCGCCACGTTCGATGCGGAAAAAAGTTGACGTATCCTCCCGGATGCGTCAATTTGTGGCAAAGTCCATGTGCGTTCAGACACAGAGTTGACGTACGTCAACTTGCGTCAAATTTGATGTCTTTCATGTTTTTCTTTCATGAAATAAAATTTAACGGGATCTGGATGCAAAATGATGCTATGTTTGAGCTCAAAATTACAATAAAATGTCTGTAAGATGGGTAGGAAAGCTCATTTCTTGCAACTTTTTACATTGGGAATGTAAACGCGTATGAGTCTTTGGGTACCACCACCCTCGTAATATTATTGATTTCGATAGTGAAAAAAAAAACAGTTGTATTCATTGGTAGGGTGGTGAACAGGGGTATTCTGGACTCTAAATATGGCTGCACAGCGACATTTCGTGGTACATGAGAAGATATAAAAATTAAATGCAGTGTATATAATCAGTTGCATAGCTCCTGGGGGCTTAGGGGGATCGAGCTTCTCCCCTCAACCATTGCGCCCCAAAGCGACCCCACTGGCGATCTGGGCCCCCCAAAAATCACTGGACTGGGCTACTCAACTTGATAATGATAGACTCTGGCTGTGGAAAATCTCCATTCTAATCAATTCAATGAAATCAGTGTCATACAAAATGGGAAGCAATTGGGCAAACCCCCCCCCCTCACTGATGCCCATTTTTTGTAGTTCCTAAACTTAATTTTTCAACACAAATTTTACTTCAAAAGGTAACATATGTGGCACCAGGTTGCATGTAAGGACACCTAATTTTTCAAAAATTTTCAAAAGGGGAGAGCGACACCTCTCCCCTTTCACCCCTTCTCAGGCCGGCGATTACGCAACCCACTGTATGCTCCCCCCCCCCCCCGTGAGATAAATCCTGGGTACGCCACTGACTGAAATTCATGGGGATAACTCCTGCACTCTGCATAATTTTGTACAAATTCAGATAGATTCTGACAAACCTAATGTGTTTGAGAATAAAATCAAATCAAATTTTACATTTTTCACAAAAATTGCACATCTTGACGGCTGCTATTAAGCATGGCCAGTGACAAGGTTGGCAATTTGGTAAGAATTAAAATCTCAGATTTTCTTGGTACGCTCCGCACCAAGATAGTCATCGGGAACGCCCACAAAAAACGTCCTGCCCCAAGAGCCCCCCCCCCCCTTCAAAAACAAAATATTTTAGCTCTGTATATAATGCAGATAAATAAATTGCCGGCACTTCATGAGGGTCATGCGTGCCATTATACGGAGGCCTACTGTGTATGCTCTTGTCATGAAAATCATGTTCAGTGCCGGTGTTGTTTGCATTTTTAAAGAAAGAAGGTATAATCATTCAAATACAAGCCTCATTCAGGAGACTGGGGAATAAAGTGTGTATGTAGGTCATAGAAAGCTTCATAGTACATATTCAACAGGTGACAACTCGAGTTGTCACTAGCGGGCATGTATTACTATGTACTGTGAACCTTTCTATAACCTACATACACATTATTCGTCAATCAACATATTTGTCATTGAAACTACACAAACTGACGCATCGAAATTGACGCACCCTATACAGACAGGCATGTATCAGGAAGGATGCGGGAAAAAAAAAAAAAAAAAAACCTGACGTGACGTGTACGCAACGCAGCGCATCCTGTGTGGGCAGACCTTTACTCGATGGAACACCTTTAGGTAATAAATGCCAATGAATTTTGATGTAAAGTTAAAATACCTATAACAGTGATCAACTGCCTACGTTTCAAAGAAACGTGATAATATAATTCAGAAACGTTGCAGTGTGCAGTTCAAAGGAAGTTCCTTTAAGAATATACACCTTGGCGAGAGGCGAAAAGCGTTGAGGGATGAGGGTGGCTCTGAGAATCCAAAGTGAGGATGTACAAGGGTGGCTCTGAGAATCCAAAGTATGCTTCCTCCACATTGCCACTTTTCATGGACAAGCACCCCTTTTTGTCTACTTTGTGAAATTAGTTACATCGAAAGAATAATAAACTATTAAAGAAGCACACAGTCAGAGAAGACACATATTGCAGTATGAAATTGGATTTTAGTGCCCTTGAATTTCTATTTTGCAACATATTTCCCTTTCCCTTATACTCCTCCTGAGGAAGACAGTCTAAAACGTTAACCCCCCCCCCCCCACCCTCCACATAGCTGGTAGCAGCTGCCTGATCCCATGGAAATACAAATACATTGTTTTTATTATGATATCTAGAATGGACTCTTCCAAATTAAGAAAGTAACCATGACGACGGAAGGGTGTATCAAGTAAAGTATTTTCTGTCATTTTATTTGCCTTTAGTAATTGTTTGGGTGTAATGCCGTTTCCGTCAGTGCATTTGCGATGATTAAAACTATTCAGTCTCTCTACTGGTTTGTATAATGAAACGAGTTCTGTTTGATTCTCATTGAATTCCGGACATAAAAAGTCCTTAAAATGCGAAACGATATGTCTTTGTAATCAGACTTCTTCTTTACAAGAAAAATTGCAAAGTGACACTTGTTGTGCCGAGTATGCCTATATTACTGTTAGCTTGTATGTTTTAGAATTCTGTCAAGAACATCAGTCGTGCAACACGGATAGTAGGGGAAGTCCCTTAACCACTTTTGAATGAATGGTCACGAATGAGAACAGTCAGTGTGATAATGTACAGATTCTGACAAAGGTGCACTCATTCATCTTATAGAAAACAAGGTGTTAATATTATATTTACCTGCAACACCTCTTGATTTGAGAGTTGATAGGGTAAGACCAACTTTGAATGACCGAGGAGGTATACAGCCATTATACCTGAAGAGATAATGAAACAGAATATCCATAATGTGATTCTCTTACAATAGAGATATTGTAATATTGAAAACAATACAGTTTTTTTGTTTTTTTTTGTTTTTGTTTTTTTTTTTTTTGTTTCCGGAGAAAGATAATATAATTATGATCAATTCTGTAAAGAAATAGTAAAGTATTTTACACTAGAGGATTCCAAGACAACTCCCACGGGAACAATTGCCCACGGACAATTGCCAAACCGGACAATTACCACTTTTGAGAACCCCCGCCCAGACCATTCCCAACCGGACAATTGCCAAACAGGACAATTACCAATCCGGACAAGTTCCAGAGGGACAATTCCACCTGGAGAATTCCAACTCGGCACAACCCCCGACCAGACAATTTCCACTCCGGACAACCCCCACCCGGTAATTCTACCCGGAAAATTGCGAAGCCGGTCAATTTCCACTCCGAACAACTTCCAGCCGGACAATTCCCACCCGGACAATTGTCATCCATGACAATTCCCACTCCGCAAAACCCCGACCCGGACAATTGCTAACCAGGATAATTCCCATCCCGGACATTTACACCCGAACAGTTATTACACTTAGATATAGAGCGGCAATCTGGAAAAGAAAAGCTACAGGTTAACATATTTCTGAGTAGGCTAAGAAGACAGCTCGGATCCAGGATGTTTGGAAAGGGTTGGCCACGATGGAGGGAGCTCAGATGCACTACCATGGCGAAGCGCGAGCTTGCATGGTGAGCAGGGGTGGAGCTTCGGTGGGGGTGCACTCGGAATCCTCGCACCTCTCGCAATGTTTCATATTTTAAAAGAAAAAAAAGCTTTACAAGCTTTCTCTAAACATTTTATTTCATTTCATGATGTATAAAATGCGATTTTAATGCATGGCACAGGTTACTTTATCCGCCGCTACTGAATATCGATATACTACTTCTTCAAGTGAACTTTATACTTCAACGTGCCCGATCAAAAGACTAGCTTCCTCGTTAGTAGTGTGCACTGGGGTAGATGTAATAATTAATTCTCACACCTAGGCTATTATTCACTTCCTGTTACACTAATTAGAAGAAGGACCATTTCGATTTTTTTTTAAATGATAACGCAGTGAAGGATCTTGATTACGTTGGGGGTAATGGCGGTGTCAAATTGTTCAAGGAAGACGGGAGACACTAAAGCAGGCGCGGTGAGTCGCTTTTGCCAGCGGTGAAAAGGTATCGTGCACATTGATCTTTTCACACCAGGCTCGTTGCGTGGGTAATCTCATACCGAGACGCATTCTGTGGAAGCGCCTTAGTACTATCTAAGCCGAGCATCACCACTGGTTGGGGCGCAGCGTACCCGAAAACTTTAGCTAAAAGGCCTCCTAGATCGCCGGAAATGACACTTCCCAGGCCTTGCCAGTTGTTCGAAAGTTTTCTAAATAGGCTATTCTTTATTTTAAGATCGTATGTCTTATGTCATTAAATAGTTTATTGAATTAGAAAAAAAGAGTCTGGTAAGTAACTTCAAGATATCATGACTTATCTTTTGTGAGATTGCCGCCGGTATTGACATTTTTCGGCAAATGTGCAGCGGCACCGTGCAGATGTTTGGTGAATGGGGGAGGGGGGGGGGCACTATGAAATTATGTTTTAAGTCCACCCAGATACACTCAGAAAGCCGGGGTGAAAATTTTGCGTATTCGCCGGAGCGAATCCTTCCCTTGTCACGTTGTGCAGGTGATATCCTAGGGGAGGGGTCTAAGGCCCCTCCCTTTGAGAAATTTTTGTTCGTTTAAGACTGCTTAAACGCGCAATGGTGTTATCTTTGATAAATTTTCATTCTGGTCATATATTGGAAAACTTCCGCAATTAAGTAAATTTTTACTTTTGATTGACTGAGAAATTTTGCTTTGAAAACCATTTCCAAAACAAAAATTGTTAGCAGACTTTGCACTGAGACACTTCAAACTCCTAAAAAAGTACATCCGCTAATTTGAGAGCGTCTTTTTCTAGTAATTTGTATAAGCTTTCAATTTTCATAAAATAAAAAAATCCACTACATTGCACTATTGCAATGCTCTGCTCCTCCATAAAGGCTTACATGCCGAACAATCCGACTAATTGTAGAACCTTCATGATTGAATAATTGAAGGTTTGGGACTTTATTGATAGTTAATGCAGCTATACGGTAAGGTGCGGAAAATCTATAGCTCAAACGCCTTTGTGGGTCATTTTAAATTTTTAGGAAAATTTTCGGAAAACGATTGGGGGCGGGTGCCCCCATCCCACCCCCGGCGCCACCAAATCTGAAAATTGCACCTACCTAGAAAGTAAAAAAAACACGTATTGACCGTATTTACAGGCCATGTAACATACTGAAGTTCCCCAAGTAGGTCAGAGCAATATACTAACGGGGCTGTCTAATAAAATCTGTACACAATGGGGTCAGCGAAAATGAACTGGATTTGAGGTCCAGAGCTAAGCTCGAATTTCGGATTGTGGGAATAAAATAATTTTGTTGCATATAGGTACCATGGTAGAATAACAGCACGGCTGATTAACATCATGTAGCTGACTGGACTGTGCATGTGAGTAGTGCAGTGAGTGACTGTGCTGTTGTCTTGTAGACCAAAAGTGTGGGCAGGAAATTATATTCGACGGTCTTTTATTCTTGTTTATAGTACAGTGTGAGAGCTGTAGATATCTCCTCGACCTAGGCAATATATCAAACAGGTTTTCCAGCAACTTTAGCTTACCGCCGTTGTAAGAGAGAAGGGTCGTTCAACGGTCGACATCATGGGGATTCGAGCCCGTTGAGACCAACGATATATTTTTCGCACATGTAATATTGTTGAACCCTAAAAACCCCAGTGGGAGCGAACGGAGGGGCGACAGACTTTCATGGGAGCCTGTCGCCCCATTTTTTCCCCCGTGGCTGCGCCAATGCTGTGAGCATTCTTGGCGGCAAATGCCCGATCACATTTACGCTTATACCTTACAGTGGTCAATCTAGGAGAAACTTTCTTAGAGCGGTTTTAGAGGGCATGGCATTAAACTGATCTTATCTCAAGCATGGATTGGACCAAGGCCAGAAAAATTTGGCACTCCTAAAACTCCAGATTGTAAGAAATCAAATTCTAATACATTTTGTCGCAGCTGCAGCTCTTAAGAGCTCATTACCATTTACTCTGAATGCAGAGAATACGAATGAATTCACTGAAGAAAGAAATAAAAACGGACAAAAATAAAAGTTTGAGCGTATCAAGCGTGGAAATTTACGTAGTTTGCAAAAGATTTGTGATATTAAACTGTAGCTTAAACTTCTTTAAATCATCGTAATATTCGATTCACGTTTGGAGTACACTCGTCCCTCGCAATGCGTGCCGGCCGCACTATCTGTCTCCAGCATACCCGTTCGAAAGCGAATTGCTAAAATGGGGGGGGGGGGGCGATTAGCAGGTCCCAGTGCTAGCTTCAGATCTGGCGTTTGTCATCATCCCGGGATGTCTGTATTCATTAGAGGAGATTTACACTTAAAAACGGGGATGGGACTGGCCAACTTCCTATACGGTGTAGGGTCCAGGCATGCGAAAGTTCTGTGAGTAGTTAAAAAGGGATAATTGCACGGAGCTTTCAGCTAACCCACGTCATACTGAGGGCACATCAAGACCTCCCAAGGTATCACCACAATATCGAAAGAGAATGCAATCGAACACGTACTTAAAAGGGACCAAAGGGGAAAAGGTGGTTGACAGTAGCACAATTTGTATAAAGAAGCAGTAGGGTGGGGCATGAGTTTTCTACCTGTAAAGGAAACTGTGTAAAGTTTGTCTAGATAACGTTCAGTAAGAGGTGGAGTTATTGTATTTTATGTTCAAGACGTATAAAAAACTAAAGGTAAATTGCATAATGCGTGCAAATTTTTGGTTCCTTTTCAAGATATCAACTTCTCGAAGATAAAGATGGCGAAACTGTCAGGATACTTACTGCTGGAGGAAAACCTACTTACGCACCTAGTCATATCACTTGCCAGTATGGCTCCTCGACGACCTTCGCGTACCCTGACGTAACCTTTAACTACCGTGGATTGGTCTGTTGTGACAAAGATAAAATTACGGAAGCCTATAGCTTGTTGAAAAAGTCGCTCTAAAACGCAAATTGTACTGCGTTTCTCATCTACCTTGCATGGGTCACCATTGCAAGAGAAAGGTTGACAACCGAAATGTCCTTAATTGCAGAAAATTGCACTGTAAAATCCAGGCGTGTCACTGCGACTTTGCGTCTATCATGTACGTATAAATTGAAGCAAACCTTATAATAAAACACTTTTCAATGCAGTGCCTGGTCTTGCATCCACACAGTGTGTAAGAAAGTTGAAAGTGGGAGGGGGCGGGAATTTCAAATGTCCTAGCTACGTGGACGCGTGGGGAGCCATAATGGGGTGTCCAACCGAGATCAGAGTTCATTGCGCGTCAGCTCTTGTCCTTTTTATCGGCCGCAGGTCTGCAGTAATATTGCGACCATGGCGTTCGTATGTCAAAACTTTGGATCAGATAAAACCAGATCAGTAGTTAAAAAAAAGACAGAGCCGTTCCTGTACAAAATGTCTTGGGGACGAGGCAGGTTAGGGGTGGTTACACAATCCCAGCAGAGCGCTACCAGCATTTGGCCCGTAGTGAACCGTGCAAAACTGCCAAACACAAGACTGACGGAAAATACACTATGTAGCGCTTCTACAGTTGCAGATGTGCATCTAAGCATTCGCTTTTCAGAATATTGTAATTTCATGTTTTACAAATTTAGGTTTTAAGACGCAAAAAGAAACGACAAATTTGACCCGGTTAAATTTCTTTTTGAGGTAACATTAAGCCTACTTAAAAATCTAATTGAATTTGGCGTACACTTGAATGATTATTTTACACATGCTTGAACACAATTTGGAGTGTGTCTATCTTCTAAATAAGCAAGGTTACCCAATCTGCTTTTGAAACATAACCAAAATGCTCAGGGGCAGGATGTGATTTCTGAAAGTGGGGTTGTGGCATGGAATGTCAAACGGCGCCGTGGGCGTGAGGTCTAAAGGCTTGCCTTAGGTCTTCTGGTGGGGTGGAGGAAGAGAGAGCGAAGCCACCAGAAGCTCTGGGTTATTTACGACATTGCAGGCATTAAAATGATGTACTTAAGCTTCAATGCACTTCAAATTTCATTTGGTGGAATCTTACCAGACCACAAAAATTACAGTTTGACATTTTTCAACTATATTCTTTTTTCGCATTACTAACAGTTGGCTGGAATTGGTGATGCAAAGGGATTGAGGAAAGAGGGGGAATGAATTATTAGTAGCGTTTCCAGGGGCCTTGGAACAATAGTTTCAAGAATGGGAGTTCTAGAAGTCAGAGTAAATTGATCCGAAGGGAACTGAAAGACGAGATCGCAATTTTTAGACTTTTTAGTAAAATAATTTAGAAAAAAAGCTACGGAAAGTATCCTCAAGGATACCCCCCCCCCCCGCTATGCACCTGTCCCATAAAACGGTACCGGAAATGGCACTCCCCGTGCCTTTCAGCTATCATCTAAACAATCGTGAAAAATTCGATCATTTTACAAGGATGGATATTCATAAAAAAAATCGGTTGAAAAGTTCTAAGAGAGAGGGAACATTCCCCTCCGCTGCCAAGAGATTGGGGGAATTGGTGGTTTCAATAATGGTGGAAGTTTGTGCGAAGATATAACAAACGAGATGATCTACAGGAAGAAACCCCGAATCAGTACTTAAAACCGGTGCTGAAAAGAAAACAGCGTCGGGAAACATTTGAGACATTTATTTGTAGCCTATTGTTTTTCTGAAGGTTTTAAAACAGTATTGTTCATTGCATAAAAATTCCTACTTTCCACATGTGCCTGCTCTTTCCATAGTGCAGTACAGAGGAACCTATATCCTGCTCTATAGTCCTTTCTTCCAAGTTTGATTTTTATTGATGGTCTGGGATAAGTCCCCCTCAATATTTTTGTTTGTGTGAAAAATAAGGTAGTGGTTGAAGGTTGTGGAGCATATGATAGGCCTACTTTAAAAATTCAATGAACTGATTTATGGGTAGGTTTGCGTGGACATAGCCAAGGGCATTGGCAGTTGAAGTGCCATGGTGTAGTGTCCTTCGTATCGACAATAAGGCCCATATAATGGAGCGTGACATACATTTTGTTACTTTCTGTCGGACCAGCCAGTAACTTATTTGAACTCCCTTCTATCAATCACGCCCGAACTACAAGATTTACTATTCCATCAATGCATACATGCAATCATTACAATACACTGCATTCCCCATTTTCTTTCAGATTTAAACCTTATCTCAAAACAATGTTAGTGATTAGCTCTGGGGCTTCAAAATATATCAGTGAAGTAAACTTGCTCTAAGATCACATGTCAGCATATGCCAATTTACAATGTACAAAAGATTATGTAAATTCTGAATAATTGAAAAATGCTCCTGACTGTCATCTACCAGTCACCTGCTTACAACAGATACTTTTCAAATTCCACTCAAAACAAAAATGATTCAGTTTACTGTCCTTGACCTCTCTTTAAAATTGAGTAAAACACTCATTTTTTGATTGTAACCTGCATGAAGCACAATACACAAAATCATGCAATATAATCATCCAGCTACCTTGGAGGGTGACGGTTTCTCCTTGGTCTGTCATTTTCCCTTTGGTGGTTAGGTATGTTTTCACCCTCACCATTATCACATATATTATATTATCATATTATTATATTATCATATTATCATATTATATATCATATATTATCATATTATCTTCCTCTAAGTCATACAGATTTGCATCTCCATTTTCACCTTCTCCGCCTTTTTCGAGTTTTGTGTTTGATACATATATGTTATATATCATATTATCACATATATTATATTATCATATTATTATATTATCATATTATCATATTATATATCATATATTATCATATTATCTTCCTCTAAGTCATACAGATTTGCATCTCCATTTTCACCTTCTCCGCCTTTTTCGAGTTTTGTGTTTGATACATTTCTCCTAAACTTAACACCATCTGGTCTCATCAATTCGAGATAATTTCCCATTTTCTTAACAATTTTGAATGGTGTAGGACAGAATGCTGGAGAATGTTTTTCTTTTCACATTTGGCTAGAACTTTGTCGCCCGGTTAAATGTCTCTGCTTGAGCACGTCTGTGCCTGCCTGCATGGTTTTTGTAACTTTGTTTTCGAGTTCTGTCATGTCTCCTAGCCTCTTTCAATTGCTTTTGATTGACAGACAATATTGCCTACTTGTGGAAATTTTGTTCGGATCTACCTTTTGAATAGCACTTCAGCTGGTGACAAATCGGTGGTGATGTGAGGTAAACTCCTATAAATTAGCAAGAAATTTGTTGAATCTTTTCTCCAGTCTTTACCCTCAACTACTGAAGCACGGATTAGTTTCAAAAACACTTTGTTCATCCTCTCTACTTGACCATTTGCTTGTGGTCAGTAAGGTGTTACCCTTCTGTGGTGAATACCATGGTTAATGGTTACTTAAGTATGTACAGAACTCTTTTGATACAAATTGTGCACCATTGTCACATGTTATGGACTTTGGGTACCAGTGAGGGCTAAATGCATGGTTTAACCAGTTAATTATGGTTTGACTGGTGATACTGCGCAATACTGTAGCTTCTGGCCATCTGCAGTAATATTCTGTTAGCACAATAATGTACTCTCCACTTGGAAATGGGCCTGACAGGTCAATTGCCAAGTCTTCTCATGGATCTTCAGGCAATTTTGATTGTTGGATTGGCTCTCCTTGTACTGCTTTGTTTACCACTTGACATGCATGACACTGCCTAATCATGCCTTCTACTTCCCTATCAATATTTGGCCACCACACCTTTTGCCTAAGTCTTTGCTTTGTTTTCACTCTTCCCTGATGACCTTCATGAGATAATTTCAACGTTTGCTCTCGCAATGGTTTGGGCATCACCATTCTTGTTCCCCTTAGTACCATATTACCAAATGTTGTGAGTTAATGTGTCACAGCATAATAACTCTTGTTACAACCTACCCATTTACCTGTGTCTATAAGGTTTCTGAGTTCCTGAACTTCTGGGTCATTTTGTGAGCATTTGTCAATTTCATCCATTGTCGGGGCACGAGGAACAGCATTTCTTGCGACAAAACAATTATATTCCTCAGTACAGTTGTCGCTTTCATTGGTTTCATTACTTGAAAATCATCTGGATAGAGGGTCTGCTACATTTGTTGGACCAGTCCTGTACAGTACCTTAAATCTATACGGCTGCAAACGCAAAACCCGTCTCTCTATTCTAGCTGATGGTTTGGACTTGGGAGAATATATCACTTCGAGCGGTTTGTGGTCAGTTATCAATTCGAATCCAATACCATACAATTGTAAGTGAAGCTTTTTACATCCCCAGACTACAGCTAGTGCCTCTTTTTCAGTTTGCGAATACCGCGGTTCTTATGGTGTTAATGATCTACTAGAAAACTCAACTGGGTTTCTTTGACCATCTGTTTGTTCCTGAACAAGAACTGCTGCTAGTCCGACTGGACTTGCTTCAACTAATAAGTTGAGTTTTAGCTTTGGGATTAAGATACGCCATGACATGATTACTGACCAATCTTTCCTTGAGCTGTCGAATGCATTTATTGGACTTCAGGCCATTCCCACTTTGTGTTTGACCTAGTTAGTTTTCTTAAGGGTTCACTGACTGTTGCATGATCTGCAATAAATCTGCTACAATAATTTGTAAGTCCCAAAAAACTTCTCACCTCACCAGGTGTCTTAGGTGCCCTTGCATTCATTACTGCCTTTCTACACATCTACCTTTCTTTGTTCTGGGCCTATTCCTTTAGCTGACAACTCATGCCCCATAAAAAGTAGCTTTGACATCCTGAATTGACATTTAGCTCTATTAAGCCTAAGCCCTACTTCTTTGAGCTTTTCAAATACTCTTTCTAATCTCTGATTATGTTCATTTTGATCTTTACCAAAGACAATTATGTCATCAGAGATGTTTCTGACCCCTTCAAATCCACAAAGTGTTTGTTGAATCAGGTGTTGATAAATTTCCGGAGCAACCAAGTACTAGCCGTTTGTACCGGTATAGGCCTTTATGTGTTGTGAAAGTAGTTATCCCCCTTGATTCAGGCTCTAGTTCAATCTGATGGTATCCCATAGTGAAACCCAGTTTAGAGAACACTGTTGCTTTACTCATTGCCCCTAAAATTTCATGCAGTGTGGGTATCTAGTGCCTTTCTCTAAGGACTGTTTCGTTTGGCCTTCTCATACCAACATATACCGTTACATCATCATTTGTTTTGGGAACACAACCAGTGGATAAATCCATCGAGTAGGACCATTAACTTTTTCAATCACATCTAACTTTTCTAGTTGATCTAGTCTTTTGTCTAGCCTCTGTCTCATGCTAAATGGAACTCTCTTCACAGCTTAAACTACTGGTTGCACTTCAGGATCAATATGGATTTTGACTTGAAAATTTTTCGATTAGCCAAGCCTTTTGAAACACCTCATATTTTACATTGAATAGATATGCAATGTTAACTTCACTTTTGACTTCATATACATGGGGACTGAAAGACAATAACCCTAGTTTTACTGAGCTTTCCTTGCCAAGGAGAGGAGTGTCATTTCATGATTCATGACTCATGGGGAACTTTTTTGCCGTTTTTACCTGTCCCTTGAACATTCCCAAAATTTTCATTGGTGTATTTGCATCACATGGAAACAAATTACGGTTGCACTTCGTTAATTGCAACATACCATTATTTCCATTGTTTACCTTTGTTCATACATCATGACTTATGATGTTACAACTAGCTCCAGTATCCACCATCATGGTTACTATTTTTCCTTCAATAATTAGGTCAACTCGGCCAGCATCTTTACTTTTCACCATAGTCACACAGTCATCAGTCGATGGAGACTGTGGTTCTTGGATTGCATCTTGTGCCTCTCTAGCACCCACGGCATAATCGTATCATCCTCAGTAAAAATTACTGCATTGGCTCTGTCTTGACGCTTTGATCTGGTTGGTTCTCCAAATTTCTGTTGGGCGGGCTCATTTCTGGGTTGATAAGATGACTTACTCCTGCACATTTTGGCAAAATGGTTTAGTCCTCCACACTTGCTACACTGTTTGCCCTTGGTTATGACACAGTCCTTCCCCATATGTCCCATACGCCCACATACGAAACACTGGATCTGTCTGTTCCCACTTGATATTCCTTTACTAGGCCTTGTGTCCTGTCTTTGCCTATTTGTTTTTGTTGATTTGTTCTGATTGCTTGTACATTTCGGCCTACAGCACCTGACAGAATTACGTTACTGTTCACATTTTCTATTTGTTTAGCTTGCTTTTCAGCTCTTGCAATATTCATGAGTTTATCTTGGTCTACATTGGGTTCACGCAATAGTCTGCGACGTAACTGGTTTGATCTACACATATCGATCACCTGATCACGAACCATATCATTATGCAGTGTCCCATAATCACATATTTTCGCAGCATTCTTAATTCTGGTAGCGAAATTGTCGATTGTTTCCCCACTTTTTTGGCTTATTTGCCTAAAAACATGCCTCTGGTAGGCCACGTTTTGTTTTGGTTCGAAGTACGTTGTTAAAGCATGGATCGCTGTGGCAAAGTCATCTCCCGTGTTTTCTAACGTGTCAAAGATGTCTTGTACTTCAGTGCCTGCTGTGTGCAATAGCAGCTCACGTTTCTGCTTGTCGTCACTCAAACGCACGCGCTGATGTCAAAAAAAAAAAAAAATCAAACGATTTCTTCCATTTACGCCATCTATCTGCAACGGCTTCTCCTTCTGGGTTGAAGGTTGGCGGGGGCGGTAAGTTTACCATACTCGCCGTCATTGTAGTGTCCTTCGTATCGACAATAAGGCCCAAATAATGGAGCGTGAGATACAGTTTGTGACTGGCTGTCGGCCATCTCTATTCGAACTCCCTTCTATCAATCACGCTCTCAGCTACCAAACTTAGTATTCCACGAATGCATACATACAATCATCACAGTACACTACACATAGACCGAGGTAATTTTGATTGGACACTGCATCTTGGAAAGTTGTGGCTGGCGAAGCCTTAAACTGCAAGCGTAGAAGTCAAGGAGCCGAAAGCTGGGGACTGAGAGTCCTCGCCGAGTAATTTTTCTTAGAATTTGACTGCTTTTTGCGGTTATTCTGGGCCATTCCTTGGAAAAACCCTGCTTCCCTTAGTTGTAATTTGAAATGCTAATGAAATATTTTCTTATGGTGATCGCAGTTCCAAGGTAGTAAACAGTAGCAAAAGGTGTCGCGAGGTTTTGGAATTAGTAATTTGTTGCAGCTACGCTACCGGAAGTCATAGCGAGGCAATTCCACCAAAGTACAACAGTAATATGAGACATTAATTTATATTATAGGATCATGAAAAGCACGCCGAAAAACTTATCAAGAATTGTGATTTCCCATACATGGGTAGGGTTTGGGATTTTACTTGCAAGGACCATGGTGCATTTAATGGTGTAATATATTGTTACTTTCACTGACCCTTATTTCAGAGTTTCAAGTCACAATAGTGTTTTGTGTAGGAGGCAACCATGCTTCGAAAGTAATGTAACGTTGCCGGAGAAAAAAAATGTAATTGTATTAGCCACTTTTCTCTGGATGTGAGAGCGAAGCATTCTTAGCATTTTTTATGGTTTTTGATATTATTTTTTCCTTCATTTAACACAGCAAAATTTCAAGTGTACCTAAAGTCTGAAAATTCAAACATATATATTACAGAGCATGAAAACTGAATTCCAATGGTCCTTTTCCCATCTTCACAGGACTTTCTTAAGCTGAGATATAAAATGTTGAAGTTTTTTCACTCGATTTAAAAAGGTAGATTGCGCAATAATTTGTGATGTCATTGTTGTACTACTCAAATTACAATCTTTGTATTCTTTGTTTTTCTGAATGCCACCGCACCTTGTGCCAAATTGTGATCGCGTTCTTACTGCTTTGGGGTGTCTTGACTATATAAGCCCTCTCTGTACAGCATGTCATGCAAGAAAACAGGAAGCGGTCAAGGTCATATAAACATTTTTAATTTTAAAAGAAAACAAAGCATTTAATGTGAGTTGTACAACAAGAATGTCAAAAATTATTGCGCAATGAACTGTTTGGATTTAAGTGAATAAATTTTAACATTTAATATCTCAGCAATGGAATAAGCTATGACAATGGGAGTTGGACCAATAAGATTAATTTTGTAACTTCTAAAATATATATTTTTGGATTTTCAGACTTTAGGTCCACTTTAATCATACTAGGCTATCGAAACTTCCCCTATAATTTCTCTGATCTAGCTTCCATTCCCTCATGGTTTTTTTAGTAATATAATAATTATATTTTAAAGCTCTGGAAAGTATGAGATGGGATAAGTGCCCCTCCTTGCCCCTCCGCAATCTTGCCCATCAATATTCTTTCTATCCTTAGGCTAATTATTATCTCACATGGGCCACAGTTCCGTAATTTTATGTTGCCGTCTTGATCTAAGGCTATGTTGTACACATGTCCTTTCCTTATGAAACCCTGCTACATATTATACGTGCTTAAGTGAAGTCTGGGGATATTTTCTGTAACATGTGATGTAAATTTACATTACATTAAATTTTCCAGTATAGACCAAAGGTAACTCCCTAAACTACAGTAAAGCTAATATTTGTATCAACCACAACAGTGTCAACAGGGGCGTTCCCAAGGATCGGTAAAGGAAGGTGTGCTTGACTTTTTCCCTATGAAAAAAAGTTTTCATTCCCGACAAAATCTGTATGTTCCGACAAATATTTGTGTCAATAACCCTCTTGGAAATCTTTGCCAAAAGTACAAGATGTAAAGTTTAAATAAAAAGAGAGGACGAGATACGCCAAAAAGGCAGACAAACGCAGTTTAACAAGGAGGGGAACCTATTTTCATTTATCTGCTCCGCGGTAGTACTTCTATGAAAGGAGCATAACATCGTTTTTTGGCACATGTTCAGTTGTCCGCCTTTTAGGGCCCATTTCAGTAATGTCCCTGTGCTGGGGCCCAGGTTGCAAAACCTTGAAAGGTCTGAAGCATTGACACGATTGCAGGTACTACCATAAATCATTTTCAAATGTTTACAGCAAAAATAAAAGCTCTCCGACTTCAGGATTTGAGTAAATGGAAAGCCAACACAATCTGCACCGACCCGACTACAACCAGACGGCAAAAGCCAGTCGCGTAGCAGACTGGTCGATGGTTGATGATGTGTGCTCCCAGTTTTGTTTTCTACCCGAGGTTCGGTCCCGATTGCGATCGTCAAACTACATCATGACCACATGACAAATACCAGACTGTTTGATATTCGTAGTGGAATTGTGAGTCGGGGAGTGGGTGTTTGTGAGGGAACTGTTCGGTCACGATATTAGAGGACTGTCCACGCCCGTAACCAAGAACGATCTTTTGGGCAGGCAAATCCTCCAGAAAAATTTTCGCCCTCTAAAACAAGGATCGGCAAACTAGGGGTCGCGACCCTTTTGAGGGTCGCGAAAATATTTCGGAGGGTCGCAAAAAGGATTCAGGAGCGAAAAATAATTGTCAAATTTCTCATTTAAAAATAAGCAATGGGAGTGATTCTAATCTAAGAACCAGTGATCTGCTTTATTAACACTGCATAAACAAGTAAAATCAAACTCCCTTCACCGAACCGTCAATCTTAGAGCCACTAAGATTCCGGAGTCGAAAATTGGGGCCACCAAGCAAAAAAGTTTGGAGACCCCTGCTCTAAAACATTCAACCTGTGATTGACCTAACACATTTTAACACATCTCGTCCCCAGTGAAAAAAGTCCCCCAAGCCATCTCGCCCCATACAGTAGTCCTAATTTGGTTACTGGTCTGTGGCTATAACGAAAAGGTTCACCATAATACTACTGGAACAAGGGACCCACCCTAGCATAGCAAACACGTAAATATGGAAATTTACATCAAACTGTAAATAAGATTATTTTATGCTGATTACATACAAGCTCATCATCGACACACGACATTATGCGTGAAAAAGCATATAAGTTAAAGAAAAAAAAAACGCTCCTTTTAGCAATAGTTCCTAATCTACCCCCTTTCAGCTATGAAGTCAACATTTCCTCACTACCTGCCAGGGGCGTAGCCAGTTTTTGGGTTGGGGGGCAAAGTTGACTCTTCGTCCCAATTCTTGACCGCCGTCCAGGGGGAGGTACAGGGGGAGGGTATCCCCCTATTGGAATTTTCCTGTCTCAAAGGGACTAGATGCAAAATGGTGCTATAGTTTTGCTTCTTTTTATACTAGATCCGAATGTTCTCCACAGGAGACTTTAAAGGGGCGGCCCGCCCTCCGAGTGAAAATGGCTGCCCTAGACCTAGCGTCTGTTCGCATGTATTTATTTATTGTAGGACGCTTTGGCAATAGCCTTAGGTGGCATTGACAACCATTACTTTTTCTGGATTTATTTCTTTTGTTTTAAAATCAGGATAAGGGTTCGAAAAAACTTAGGGTTAAGTCCCCAAGGCATAATCTGTTGAAAAAGGGGGAAAAGATCCGGAACACTGTTTCCAGAAGGCATGGCATCATTAATATCCAAGGTTTTGATTGATTGTTCGGAGACCTATTACCAATGCGTCTGGCATAATATAAATATGCTGTCCGTTCTGCTGCTGATTCCATCGTGATTACTCATCCCCGAGCCCCATACTAGTGTTTTTGTCGACTGCGTATAAGCAACAGGCGCATGTATGACCAATCGAAACCTCGAATCAACGATAATTTCACACCTTCCCAAACACTTTGTTTCAATTGTTCTGTTAATCTGTTTCTTCTTAGTTTGCAATATAATAAAAAGATCAAACTTGTGAAGCCAATATTTCCCAATTACCCCCAGGCCCCCATCCCACCACTCCGCCCTACCAACTTTCCATCCTTCCCTTCCCTCGCCGTTTTTTCCATCTTCATATTTTCAACATCGTCCATCGCGTCCTAAAAATGTCTGTGGGGGCACTCTGCCCCCTGCCTCTGCTATGCCACTTCTCCCTGCCCCCACTCCTTTCAACGGACCACATCTCACACTAAATTGTGACACACTGTACAATCCTGTTCGTTAAAGAATACGCTACACAAACAGTACTCTGGCAACTAACGCTATGTTACAAAACTACAAAGTGACTTTCAACGAAACCATCGTTGCAAGGCGCGTGTCATCGGTCAATAAAACAATACAATAAAAAAATCAAACGTGGACAATAGTAGAAAGACTTGATACGCGCTGACTCAGTTGTTATGTTTATAAGTTAGCATTATGCCAGCAGGTGTATGTCTTCTCGTAAGGTCGTTGTCTAGTGAATAAAGCTCGTGCTCGTTTTACGTGTAATACAAAGCAAATATGCCGAAGGAAAATGCATGGTTATATGTTTTGTTTTGTGGGCTATTCAGTGATTGATGAAAACAGCGAATCATGTTAAACAGCTGTTTGAAAACAATTTAATGACAAACTTGTCAGTAGTAGATGCATTAGAAAATTATTGCTAACGTAGTAGTAGAAAGCTTGACATAATAAATGGACACAGGATAGAGGGAAGGAGAGTATGTATCTAGGGAACCATGGCAGTAAAATGATTTAAAATGATATCAGATGCTTCATGTAAATAGAAACAGGTTTTCACTGAACCCCAAATTAAGGATATTAAGTTAGTGATGAAAACCGTTGTTATGAACTGAAATTAAAGCAAAATTAATTAATATCAAACCAAATCTTCTCGTGAGTCCCATGCTTGCATACACAAAGAACAAAAACAGTCAAGCAGTCATGAAATGATCCTAAACTAAATTTATAGTCCATCTTTCATTTTTAAGAAAGATTTTACAAGATAGTTTGATCAAGGGCATCAGTCTATGTGCTTAGATGAAAATGCCCAGTAAAGGTCCCTTCAAAAACTCAAAGTTAATATACTGCGCCTAATTACTATCTTCAAATTTTGACGGTGTTATTTTTTATCATTTTTTAAGCTTGGGCAGTAACAAAAAGTTGTGAATTACTTCTGCTAATTAAAATAAGGTTTGCCATACAATGATACTCGTTATAAAACATAAGTTTTACTGTATAACGTGTAAATATCATTTTACCTACAATACTTCTATAAAACATTTGAGAGTATCCCCTAAGCATAAATACAATAAATGATTTAGTCATTTCAAATAAATATTTCAATTTTAATTGTAACTAATCAAGTATAAACCAATATTAACACAACTAATACTTGTCACAGTGTTACAATGTATTAATAAATTCTCCATCTATTAGCCTACTTACCGTAGACCACGTAATGACGGACACATTGAGGCAAACTGTAAAATATCAATAGCTTCATCTTCAGTCATATCTTTGTTGAACAGATCGAACCACAGCACCTTGACCGGGATCCTTGAAGTAAGGGCTAGGCCCGAGGTGGTCCTGATAGCTGCTGTAGAAAGGTCCACTGATTGAAGACAGTTGGATAGCGTTACGAGCTCGATGGGAATCTGTGAGGAAAAGAAAGGGTTCGTGTAAAAGTAATATACTAAAACAGACATTTTGGTGTCGTTGTATGAATGTTTCTCGATATATTTAGTTTCGAATCCTATAAATGTATTGGAAAGGATATTACATGTATTTATATTTTCATTTAAAAGAGAATTGAGATTGAAAAAGCTGTAGATTGTTGACAGAATGATGGAATATTAATATAACGTCGGTAATATAATATGAATGAAATACGATGGGCGGGAAATGTATTTGAAAAAAGCAAATATTACAGCTGGGACAAAATAAAATTTAAAACTAAGATTAATGTTAGCGTACCCTCTAATGTGTAGTAATAATGGAAATTATTGCAAATGATATAGAATAAAATTTAGGAGGAAACACATTCAGCTTTGAATCTATTGCAAAAGTAAATATATATTTTTCTAGGACAAATCGAATGGCCACTGAGGACTTTTTTGAATTTTGATATAATTTTAAATTTTGATGTATGGTTTAAATACAGGAAAATAACATTACTGCTGAATAGTTCTGTTATTTTCTTTAAATCGGCATTCCTGACTTTTTTTACATCAAAGATTAAAGGGTGGGTGGAAGGGAAGAAGGTAAGTAATAGAAAATGTGGTTTCTTTTTACAACCAGAAATTTATTCGACAGGTTCTAGAGCTATCGGATTTTTCTTGGATTATACACTTTATGTAGACTTTAGTTCATGTGTTTCTGTTTAATTGGCATACGCCACTGCTATGTGTATACAGCTATATGTATCCGTTAACACTAAGGACTTATATGCTACTAGGCCATGACCGGTAAGGTTAAAAACTCAAATGCCCCCATCAAAAAATTATAACGGTCATATGAAGTTTAGTCGGGTCCAGTGCATGAAAAGATCGTTTTACATATTTTAGAAAAAGGTCAGGCTACGTTGATCATGCTCTGCTAGAAGTAGTATCCAACATTTATATCAGTCGTCAACAACTTGGGATAATTTTTCAGCCTTAGATTAAATACGAGATTCTCCAGTGCGTTTTGGGGGAGGAAGGGGGACGAAAAGTACGAATAGTCAACAAGCATTAAATAATTAACGTTAAGTACACACTTATCGATCGAGAGATAAAGTTTTTTAGGATTACGTTTTTTTTTTATCCTATCACAGGTAAATATATTGACAGTTGAATATAAAGCATAACCGTCTGTCTAGAAGGAAGATCCATTAGTTATGAGAATTTCTAAACTCCTTAACTGCAGCCCTTGCTTGCGCTTTAATAAATGACGAGCAGTGCGGTAAGTCCCTTAAAATACCAAGCAACTCACTGCAAATCAACATTAAAGAAGTGCCGTAAAAGGTACCTCTGAAATAAAAGAAAAGACATACTCGAAAGAAGAATCTCAGGTGACTTCGAAATACTACTCTTTTTACCATCTGAGTGTGCTGTTTCAAGAACAAGAGAAAGAATCGCTAGTCGTTGTCCTTGCTGCAGTGAAAGGATTATCAATTTGTAAGCTGTGAAGGGATGCGTACTAAAGCTTACCTTGTATTCAGTGGCTATTTCTAGTAGTTGCATTGATGACCGTTGAAGTAAGAGGCTGTCATAGCCACTTATGATTACACCTTCAAAGCACATCTGACGGATGATATCTTTTATTTCATCAATCTCTCTAGTTTTTTCGAACATGCAGAGGATTGAAAATTTGTCACCACCTTCGATGTTGTGAAGGTACTGAATGATCTTGTCAGCAGCGGTATCATTCAGTCCACATGCAAACCTGTAAAAGTATTGCAAGCTGAATGGATCCATTTTCTCGAAAAATCTTTGCAAGCTACTGAGTTCAAGACCATAAATTTGTTCTGCCACATAATGTGCAGCGTACCATTCACAAAAAAGTTTGTGATAGAAACTAACATCCTTTCTTCTTTCAATTAGGTCAGTGAAAGATGTGCCTGGCTCATCAACAAATCTCTCGACATTTTTCTCAACCAAGATACCAACCTCAACTAGTTCATTGTACAAAGGTTCTTCGATTACCTCCACAAGTCTATCGCTTCTCCAATCTGAGTGTTGATCCTTACCTTGTAGACTGTCGAAAGCAATTTTGTCCAGCTTGTGATGCTTTGTTGCAGATGTATTTTTCGTCGGGGAACTGTCTGTATCTGCTTTAATCTTGATGTGTTCGTAGAAGCAAGCCATGATGTAACGAAAGAATTTCGTGACGGAGTCCAGCTCCAGAGATGTCTCTTTATCGTGTGACATATGAGCGAACATAACAAAAAACATCGGGACCTGGCAGATATCAGCTAGTGTGGAATTTTGTGGAAGTCGCCGCATGATTCTTGCAGCGGCTTCAGTATCCCCGTCAACCACAGCCTTGAGAAGGTACCTTTCCTTTGCTTGGTCGTCAAATCCTGTCAATCTGACTTGTAAGGATGCGTAAGAAAGTTTCGGTGGTCTACTGGGGGGTCTTGATGTAAGGATTATTTTAAAGTCTCGAAACATTTGTCTGGCTATTATTTGTATTACGTCATCCTTGCTGTTATCACCTTTATTTGAATACTCGTCAAAACCATCGAACACAATGACAACAGAAGTGCAGCTCTGAATGATATCCATTACATCACGCTCACTTAGTCTTGTGTCACCGGGCAACAAAAACTCCTTAATAGCCTTGAAAATAGGCATCCCTCTCTTTAAGTATCTCAATCGAAGAAATATTAACATTTCTATATCTTTAAGAGGTGAACCTGGGGAACGATTGCACCAGTCATACACATATTGAAGAGCTAGCGTAGATTTTCCATAACCAGGTTCACCATACAACAGAAATACCTGTGCATCATGGTCTGTTAAATTAAAAATAGAATTGTATGAGCTTAGCTTCTGCCATTTTCGGTTACTAGCGTTGTTTCCACCTTTTTCCTTTAAGTATTCAATACCACTGTCAATGAATACTTTGTTTACACACATATTCTCTCCACTGTTAGGAATAGGATGGACGTCGTTGTACATTTCTGCATACGATACCTTTATTTCTTTGACGAATTGTTCCTTTTTCCCTGCAAAATTAAAAGTTACGTTAATTTTTTAACTGCTGTTCGTGGTGATGACACGGAGCATACGTTGCTTGACCAAACTGATATTCTACTAAAATCAGGGAGTCCTCACAAGGCTTAATTAAGCTGTAAAATTATTCTGTAGCATGGGGGGGGGGGGGGGGCTTTCGGATCAGTAATTCTGTGTGTAATGCCATCTAATATCAAAAGAGCATCATACTACATCTAGGTTTAAACGATTTAAGTATTTTACATCTGTGAAAAAGGATTGGGATGCGATTTGTCTTCCATCCATCCCTGTGCTACCAGGTAAATAACCCTTACAGGGATATACTATCAGACTGTACCGTTACAAAATTGTTTACAGGATGATAATCGACATGAGTCCTACTCTCTGATACCGTGTATAATGTACCGACAATTATAATACTGTGTGTTTGAAAATTTACATACTTTATTGCACTGTTTGTCAAACGCATCTATATCTGTGACACCGTCAGGTATACGTTTTTAATTGCAGCCCTTGCAACCATCACATGCACTAGGCAATTGACTTTGAACCCGGGAGGGCATCCCCCAAAGATGACATTTTGAAGTTTCCTGGTGTACATATGGTCATGGCAAGATCCGTCCCATAAAATATGTTTTGCATTGTTATGAAGATAAGATTCCAGATTTTGACTTTATCATTAATAATTTGGTTTAAAATGGGGTCTTTGAAACTTTTTAATTCTTACTCCCAATTTGCAATTTGAAATTTTACTGTTTTATAAGTTTGATATGTAAGCGAAGATAAATGTTTCACAATGTTATCTTCCTGATTTTGGTGTGTGGGGGGGGGGTGCAAGTGGAAGGGATCTGCGAGGAGTAAAGGAAAGAAACCCGATCACTATACTGGAAGATTTTTATTGCGCAAGTAAAGAATAATGAATGTAAAAGCACCCATAATGAGTAATTTTGCGTTAATAATTTATAAATATTCCTCAACAAAAGACACCAAATGACACAAACTGTACCAGGGTAGTTTTAACTCATTAACCCTAAGAAAGTTGGCACTTTTTTACTTTTTTCTTCTAAACGTCCCTTCGTTCAACGTGGATGCCTCCGAGGTAAAACATCAAACGTTACTCACGAAGCTCTTATATTCCCCGAAGAAGATACGCCCCAAGAGGGGACATTAAAATTTACCCTGACCATCCCCACTCTCAAAAGTTGAACACTTACAAAATTACTCCCACAGTATAAATGATTCACTACCACAATATGCTCGTGATTCAAAAGGTAAATTAAGATAAATTAAGTAATCCGGGCGTATATGTATTCAGTATACGTAGGCGTGGGAAGTTAATAAAATCTTTCCCACGTGGGCCTGCAGTGCCCCAGAATGTCAGGCTATGACGGCTATTTCATACTGCCAGGGTTCTTATATGTGAACACAAAAGGACCAGTGACAACCTAGGTAATGTTTAAATTATCTTCATTCTGTTGTCACAGTTTTCCTACTGTGCTTTCACGAGGGCATAACCAATGTTTTACGACTAGAAACATCGAGTTATCCTATACGAATGACGATATATAAAACGTTCACGAAGTATAAAAGAAGTTATTCTAAACTTTTATGTCGTAGTGACGTCATATTACATTTGAAATGTAGCTTATTTCTTTGATTTCGTACGTCTAGTATCTACTAACAATCAATTTATGGGAGATAATCACATTTTCTTTTCTTTCAAGTTTGTCGCCATTTTAAATTCAGTGACATGATATAACGTCATAATGACCTTATGACGTCATAAATACGTCATGGAGCATTTTGACAATGTTATGCGATCTTTAGTACGACTACTTGTTGATCAACTACTTAATTACAAAGAGAAAGTAACTTTGGAACGCATCCCCCTAGTCATCACAAATCTTGACCCATTTCTTTGCGATATCAAGTTTTCATGGAACATCCTCCATGGTGACCCTGCTATTAAACAAGTTTTCCCCCTGGCCCCTACTATTGCCCGCAAACAGCCCAGTTGCTTGCGCTCTATCGTCAGTAGAACTAAGCCTCGCCTCGACGTCCCCAAAGTTAATCAACCCTGCAACAAACCTAAATGCCAATTCTGTGGTGTTATTGACACTTCCCCTATATACATTGACCCCTCCTTCGGTGTAACCCTTACTCCTGGTTCTTTTAATTGTGATTTAGCTAATGTTGCGTATTACTTTTACTGATCAAAATGACCCAATGTGACTTATGTCGGAGAAACTAGCGATAGATTTCGTTTAAGGTTTAACAACTATAAACATTCAATAAGACATAGCAAAATCAGTTTCCTGTAGCAGCGCACTTTAATAACCCCAATCATTCCATCTCCGACTTGCGTTTCTTTATTTTAGCTGGAAGTTTCCCCTCTGCTGATAAACGTAAACAATTTGAACTTAAAACTGTCTTCAAGTTGAGGTCACACATTACGGTATTAAACAGTGATTTATCTATTCTAAGCAAATACCCATGGGTACAACAAATGTAGCCATTGTTATGAAGTATACCAAGGCCATTCACCTAATATGTTTTATTGTTATCAGCTTTTCCTAACAGGATTATCTCCTCTGCCATTCATGGGTGTAAGACCAGTGAAAGCTAATTTCAGTTTAATTCTGTTGCAACTGAGGAAGGGCAAGGTGCCCGAAATATCTTACAAATAAATGTATATTTTTCACGTTGGATGTTATGGAAGCGTCACCACTCTTCTTTTCTTCTTATTTGTGGTATCCAGTACGCGAACCTTATAGTGCCTTTATATATATATATATATATATATATATATATATATATATATATATATATATATATATATATATATTATATATATATATATATATATATATATCCATGCATATATATACATATATATCTATATATATGTATATATATATTTATATATATATATATATATATATAAATGGTCACTCAAGTTTTAAAGGGGCCTTCCGTCAAAATATCTTACACCTGAACCTCTTCACTGTAAATAAATTAACCCGGATAAATCAATACAAAAAGCTTTTCGTTTCACGATAAGACTACCATGCTGCCATGCATTGATCTAAGTTTGTGTTATCGGCTCTGGCAATGGGTGATGTCAAAATGGTTAAGAAATAGATTTACGAATGGGTGATTCTGTGGCTAATTCGCTCTGGCAATGGTTGATGTCAAAAGGGTTAACAAATAAGATTTACGAATGGGTAATTCTGTGGGCAGTTGTTTTGGCAATGAGTGTTAGGTGAGTTGCAGTAAAGCACACTGAAAAACAAAGAATGCTTTAAATGAACCAGATGCTTTGTTGCTCGTCACAAACTGGTTTTTCGGCGATCACCATTTCATTTTGATAATAGTAAAAAAGGAATTCGTTTGTTTCATATAAAGGTTTTATAGAAATTGATACGTATCGATGTGCTAACATATATGAAGTGCAATTAATTTTCATGAACGCAACATTATTAAGTACTTAATTTGCACCTGGCAATTTTCCCGTGGGAACGGGAAACTATCGAAGTTGATTCACGGCAGGACCGAAGTAGAGTGCATCTGTTTTCATTTTAGAGATTTTGGGGGGAAGGAAATGTAGCGAAGACGAATTATAGAAACTTGTCTCGGTTTCTCTCTCGCATCTGGAAAAAATATTCTTTTCCATGGTATTGTCATGGATTTTTATTCTAGGAGAAAAGGCTAGAGCCAAGAGTTGGTTCAAAACGGAGACGAAATCTTTAATTTTGGAACTAACTATGAGACAAGGCTATTTCTCTAAAAATTTTGGGGTAAGTCTTTCCTATTCTATAGTGTAAATTTTTTCCAATTTTATTGTACAATAGGTCCGTTCTGTAGCATACACAGGGAATGATGTACAGTCGTAATTCTCATCTGGTCAAGGTTACCACTGTATGAAAAAAATATCTTATTCAAGTATAATCCCTTGTTTCAATTTGATAAATATCCCCCCCCCCCCAAAAAAAAGGCGTTTTACTGACAAATGGAACTAAGGGGCAGGAATTAGAAAAGGGCTCTTCAAATAGGGGTGGTGCGGGAGGAGGCTTAAAGGCAATCCTCAATAAGCATCTCCCAACAATTGCTCCAAAAATCAGCAAACCCTTACAAATGTTCACTTATTTGCCTTGTTGGTACCCCTGAAGATGTTTTTAACATAACTGTTACAAACAACAAGTTAGAAAAAGAGATATTCTTTGTGAATTTAACAATTCAGTAACAAAAATGTTGTCACATGATCAAAATAGTCATCCGTGAATAACGATGATGGGACACACTATTTCTGATGAGAGATTACATCTCAATAGGGGCTAATTATCCTGAAACTTTCCCTAGCTGGGCAAACTGGTAAACTTTTTGTTCGTGGAACAGTGGGATATGGGTGTTTTTGTTAAAGATATGTAGCTTTAATATCTTATGATAAGAGGGCCGGACGACCGGGCCACGATTTTTGGTCACGCTATGACTTCGGCTTATGAGGTGTCTATTAAGTAGTGTAGACATTTGTTCTTGAAACAGTGGGGCAGGGGCGCATTTGTTACAATTATGTAGCTTTAATATGTTCAAATAAGAGGGCCGGGGGAATATAAACGAAGATCGAGCCATGTTATTTGGTCACGCTATGACTTCGGTCTATGAGGTTTCTATGAGGTAGTGTAAACATTTTGATCTTGAAGCAATGGGGTAGGGGTGCTTTTGCTAACAATATGTAGCTTTTAATATCTTTAGGCCTAGATAAGAGGGTCGGGGCCATGTATGCGAAGACCAAGCCATATTCTTTGGTCATGCTATGACTTCTTCCTATGAGATGTCTAATTAGGAAGTGTAAGCATTTTGATCTTGAAGCAATGGGATAGGGGTGCTTTTGCTAACACTATGTAGCTTTTAATATCTTTAGATAAGAGGGCCGGGGCCATGTATGCAAAGACCAAGCCATATTCATTGGTCACTCTATGAATTTGGTCTACGGGGTGTCTTTTATCAAGTACCGGTAGTGTAAACTTTTTGGAAGAGAAGAGGGCCGGAGGCATGTATGCGAAGACCAACCCGTGTTCTTTGGTCACGCTATGACTTCGTCCTATGAGGTGTCTAATAAGGAAGTGTAAACATTTTCATCTTTAAACAGTGGGTAGGGGTTCATTTGCTAAAAATCTGTAGCTTTTAATATCTTTAGATAAGAGGGCCGGGGCCATGTATGCGAAGACCAAGCCATATTCTTTTGTCACGCTATGACCTCGGCCTATGTATGAGGTGTCTATTATAAAGTAATTTAAACATTTTGTTCGTAGAACAGTGGGGAAGGGTACTTTTATTAAAAATATGTAGCTTTTAATATCTTTAAATAAAAGGGTCGTGGCATGTTCGCAAAGACCAAGCCATGTTCTTTGGTTACGCTATGACTTCGGTACAAGAGGTGTCTATTATTAAGAGGTGTAAACATTTTGGAAGAGAAGAGGGCCGGAGGCATGTACGCGAAGACCAAGGCATGTTCTTTGGTTACGCAATGACTTCGGCCTATGAGGTTGATATTGGGTAGTGTAAACATTTTGATCTTGAAACAATGGTGTAGGGGTGCTTTTGCTTAAAGTATGTGGCTTTAATTTCTTTAGATAAGAGGGACGGGTGCATGTATGGGAAGATCAAGCCATGTTCTTGGTCACACTATGACTTCGTCCTATGGGGTATCTAATTAGGTAGTGTAAACATTTTGATCTTTAAACAGTGGGTAGGTGCATTTGTTAAAAATATGTAGCTTTTAATAATTTTTTTAGATAAGAGAGCCGGGGACATGTATTCAAAGACCAAGCGATTTTCTTTGGTCCGGCTATGACTTTGGTCTATGGGATATCTATTGAATAGTATAAACTTTTTTGTTCCTATAAGAGTGGGGTTGGGTTGCGTTTGGTAAAATTATGTAGCTTTAATATCTTTACTAGATAAGAGGGCGGGAGGCATGTATGTGAAGGTCAAGCCATGATATTTGGTCACGCTATGACTTTGGTCTGTAAGGTGTCTATTAAGTAGTGCAAACTCTTTGGAACAGTGGGATAGTGGTGCTTTTGTTAGAAGTATTTAGCTTTAATCTCAAGAGAAAAGGGCCGGAGGCATTTTTTATGAGAAAATCTAGCTTTGTCTTCTGGTCACGCTATGACTTTGGTCTAACCTATAAGGTTTCTTAAAAAGTTTTTCTTGGAACAATGGGGTAAGGATGGTTTTGTTAAAAATATGCAGTTTTTATTTTTAGATTTGAGAGCGGGAGACATGCAAAAGAAGTCCAAACCATGTTCTTTGGTCACCCTATGACTTTGTTGTATGGGATATCTGTTATGTTGTGTAAACTCTTTCTTCGTGGCAGGGTGGGGTAGAAAGTACTTTTGTAAAAATGTGTAACTTTATCTCTAGATTAGAGGGTCAAAAGCATGTATTCAAAGACCAAGCCACGTTCGTTTGTCGCGCTATGTCTTCGTTCAATGGGGTATCTAATTAGTGTGGCCGTTTTGGTCGTGGCAGGGTCGGGTAGAGGGTACTTTCATAAAAAAAGTGAAGCTTTCAGCATCCTTGTGTATGGTACAAAATTTCCATCCTGGTAAATAACTCATTGTGACGATCGTGATCAATTAAGTACTGACAACAGCCTTTTTACTACTCGGTTACTGGTATGAGCGTGTATGGCCGTATACATTTTGTATCAATTTTGTGAATCCTTTCCGTTTATTACTTTTGTTTTACATTGCTGTGGTCGTCGGTCGCATCACACGAGGGTGGCTGTACCTGGCCTGGGAATAAAAAAGTGCGACAACAGTATATGAGCCATGCACTCCCCACCCGAAGTTCTTCAGCCAAAATGACGATGCATATCACCTGGGTAAGTATTTTTACATCACATGTATTACCAACTCAATTTATATAAGATTGTGTAAACGTGATTATTAAACTAGAAACATGTAAATAATAATTTTCGTCACAATTGTTTTCTTGAAGTTATGAAACGCTCCAACTGTATTGCTTAGTCTGGTGCGGATTTAATAGGGGGCCTCGGGAGCCCACCACTTCCCCGTGCCACAAAAAATGAAGAAGGAAGAGAAGGGGAAAACAAAGAATAAACAAAGGAGAAAGAATGAAAAGAAAAATAACAAAAAGCCTAAAGACGTATTCAAAACATGCTTCTGCTGAGGTTGGGCAGAGCTTCAAGTTGAGATCATTTCTTCAAAATCCGTTAAAGAGGTTGACAACACGAATAGGGCTACAAGGAGCAAAAACAGGTAAATAGCTAAGAAATGATGCTAGTCTACAGATTCACTGTGAGGACACGGCTTGCTGCATTTACCTTTAAATTTGTGTTTAAGAATCAAAGTTGTGCAATCGAGGGAGACGTGTTGCACTAAATAGGCCTATCTACCCATCTTTGGCACTCCCCCTCGAAATTTTTGGATCCATATCGGTGCTCAGTTTATTAATGTATTGGGTCTAGAGGGAATATGTGGTCAAATATTACAGATTTGGGACTGAAAATTAAAGTGTACTCCACCTGTCATTGTAAATTCATGTTTGTGTTTTTTTTTTTTTCCAGGAGGCCTAAAAATGTTGCCATACTACAGAAAATATATGCCGACAATTATCGTTTACCGACTGAGAAACATCCATATGGCTGATTGGATGGCTTGCAGCTGCAGAAAGTCACGAAGAAAGACTGTGTATTTGGTATACACTACCAATTCAAATGTTAACGGTGTCTAAACAGTGCTGCGCAGGACCAATATATGTTCTGTCCTACTCACATTAAAAAATATTTGAAGTTCAGGAACAATCTTGCCAAGTGAAAAATTTGATAATGCCAGAGCTCTACTTGGTGTACTTTCTGTTCAGCAGAATGACTGATTTGTTCGAAGGATTCAACTTTCACTTTCGGCAATAGCCTACAAGAAAAGGTAAACAAGTTGAAACCGGAGGACAGTATACAAAGTCATTGTCATTTTAAATTTTCTCAATTGTTACGTATGTCTGATGGAGTAAGAATGGATACTGAAACAAAATGGATACAAGAACAATCTTCTTCAAAGTACTCCTATAGTATCACTGTCATTGTGTTCAGAAAATCAGGATTTTACGACAGCTGATCGCCATACAGCCTACCAATATTCTTTATATTCTTTTGTATTAATAACAGACTTTCAAGACTACCTAATAGAACTCTTAATTTGTTACATTTACTTCCAGATTTGTTATGTGAATTTCCAACATGTTTGAGCTTCGCTTCCAAAACAGTTTTATGAATGAAATCAGTATCATTCTTAATGTGCTGCATTTATGTTCATGTGACAATAAAGATGACCTTTTGTTTTGGAGGCCCGCTTCAACATAACCCTTTCTTCTCAGAAGGACCCTCACTTTTATGTTTGTATCACATATGGAGAAATGTTTTGAGCTGAAAGTTTAAGGTAATAAATCTGCTTTTGCAAATGAATGCCTTTTCTCATAACTGTTTATTAATCATTATCAAGTTTTTGTCATGGTTTCGCTTCTTTTCGCATTCAGCAGAGTAACTAGACGATTAAAAGGGGTGGGGGAGTTAGGCTGTAAGGGCTAGGGGCTATTGGAGGGCTACCGTCCCCAAAGGACTTGTCTCCATAGAAAAGTCTAAAACTAAGGGTAGAAAAAACGTTAATTTCTTGGCTACGCAACTGATTAAGCAGAACTTAATAAGCACATTTTGGTAAAACTCCCATTCGATTTCAGTGTTTCGGTGTCGAAGCGTTATTTCATGAATTTTCACATTTCCTACCAATGATGAACTTAAGTAAGTAGTTGTATTCAAGGTTCATACTCATGACTTATGTTGTTCCAATGTTACACTGAAACTTACATTCATGTATATAGACTCATCTTGGAATTTGACTTCTGTAAGATTTGAGACCAGTTTCTAATTCATCCAAGATCAAACCAATAGGGTAAACATATGCTAGGGCATGTTGCATCCAGCCAGAAATAGTCAAAATAGACGCACTTTTTACTAGTAAAGAAAAATGGATGAATCCTAGTGATATGTTTCTACTTTATGTGAAATTTTCAAAACTTTTCCATGTTGGTATAGGGAGAACTTCTGAGCCTCCCCCATCGCCGGTAAGCGGCTCACTTGGTTTGGTCACTCGCTGGACGCCCCCTCTTTCAAATCCTGCGTCTACCACATAGGTGACAGAAAATTCCGGAAAAAATCCAGAACGGTTTCAGAATTTTATTTGCCATATGGGCACTGGCGCAGTGTGATGTCACAGTATTTCCCAACCTTATACCCTATTATCAGTTTTGATCATCTTGCCCATCACCACAGCGGGATGGGAACGTGTGTTTTCAAAAGTTTATAAAACACTCTTGGTGGCAATACATATTTCAGAGGAACATGATTCCTTGCAAGCATTGATCTAGAATCCAATATTCTCTCTCAAAAGTAATTTATAGCAAAAAACATTTCTTACTTGCTTATTTATAAAACGTGAGATATCTTGATTTAGAATGTTTAAATGCAACAAACAAAATCTGGGAAATGCCATTTTGTGCAATATTGGAGGCATGTTTTGTGAAAATTTTCTCCGTACCCTTTGCGTTAACGTAACCCGTACTGGCCCTCCGCCTAGAAAGTGTCGGGAATGTTTGCCCTACACTCCATAAACACATTTGCGGATACGCCCTTATTCTTATATGGTCCCTTGTGGAGTACAGGTGAAAAGCGGTTGCTCGGTCTAGGGGCAAAGCTACCAGAAACTAGAGGCATTTCAGTGATTCAGATGCTCCAGGAAGATTGTTTCAAGGGACGTACGCAATTCTCCTTTTTGGAATATTTGACACTTCGTACTTACAGAAAAGCCCTTAGAGTATATGTACACAGCTACATAGCCATAACACAATAGTCTCGGGAAGTTGTAAAGTACGCACAGTGCACCGACCGAGCATGCAATAATTCAATAATAGGTCTTCAGCTCTGCAAGCACAATTAAACTTGAAGGACGGGATGTTTTGCGAACAGCGAGGGGTAAAAGGACCTCCATAGCACTCTGTCGTGGTCCAGAAATAGTATTACCGTGAGACCAGTGGACAATTCCCTAAAAGCTGAGTTATTAACTAATGGGAACATTTACATAAAGCTTTCCATGAAGCGTTCCAGCTAAATGACACTGAAAGCACACCAAGTTCATCAAAACTTTACAAAATTTAAAACAAAAAAAATCTGCGCAAATGACTAGCAAAAGAATGGGAGAGAAGGACGTATGCATAACCAAAGGGGGATAAGACTAAAAAGCACTTTTTTGAACGTTTTGTTATTTTCAAATGTATTAAATAAATACACAGTCACTATTTTGGAAGACGTTTTTACATCTCGTAAAGCTTCAACGTGTCATCACCCTACTATTGTAATTCAAAGTATTAAATTGCTACATGAAAGCCTCTTGATGCCGTCCTCTTTAATTGAAATTTAGGGGCCAGAGTAAATCATATGAAGTATTATGCTAAGAATGTTGTTTGCGAAAGTAGGAAGGATGGAAGAGGAGAGAGAATATAGAAAAAATAATAATTTCTAACCAAATGGTTTAGGTCGGGCCTGCCATGGCCTTTTTTCCAGTTGTGGCTTACTGGCTTGTTTTCCCTACTCCATTGCTTATGCTGAGCACCAAGCACAATGGCGGTAAATTCCGTTTTTAAAGTCTTCGGTATGACCCGGCCAGGAGTCGAACGCCAGACCTTCTGGCAGGAAAAGCACGAGTATCTGAGTGGGGTCGGGGTGGGGAGGGCTGTCAGGAAGGATTAATTGGAATGATGAGTGTTAGCCGTAGACAACTCGTGTCCTAATATTTGAGAAAACCCATCAAAAACACATAAAACGTAAACATAATTGTCCGGCAGAACTGCACTACAATAAGCTACCCAGACATGCCAAAGTTGTTCAGCTTAGTGTTTTATCGTGTCACTGATAGACGACAAAATTTACATCAGTCGGCAAAAAGAAGGAAAGATGCGTCTTCCAGTGCTTAGAAATGACCTTCATGAATCAACTGAATAGTAGGAGAGAGGAACTCGAGGCATGACTTGCTACAATCCCGCTGCTTCCGTGCCGGTAGACGCTAAATCGCAGTGACAAAATTTGTGTTTTAGATTGGAATTTTATGCAATGTGCAACGTTTGATGTAAGGATGTCGACGTGATGAACAGGGGTAATGGCACCGTCACCGGGAGCATAGGTGGGAGGGGACATGACCTAAAGTGATTAAGAAAATGTCTCCTTTTTTTTCTCTTTTTTACTTTTTAAGTACCCAAAAGGCGTTTAAGCTATAAAAGTTTCTGTAGAGGGTAGGATGAGGTGTGTTTTCGACTGAGTGATGGATCTGCTTGAATCATTTTCTATCACAAATCCTTCAAAACCATTAGATTCTTCGCACCACACTAAACGTATTTGTCCAATTATACGTTGACGGATTATAGAACGATTCCAATGAAAAGTTTCAGCTTGCTTCTCGCTTTTTGCCAAAGTTTGAACTCCATGCGCGAAGACGATTATTAGGACTTTCATGCACGGAATTACTCTGGCAAGGATTATTTCCCAAAAACTTTACGTCAAACCTCGGGCTTGCATCAAGAGCAATTATGTGACAACTTTTAATATGGGCAATATTTGTAGGGTGAATAACATGGGTTGAGGTAAGTACTCATCACACTAGTTTATTCGAAGGTCGTTAAGCATATTTTCAGCGAATAAGTATTTTGAAACATACAACTTATTTATCATATATACCACAGACTTTGTTATACTTTTACTCCCCTCTCGGTCATTCCTCGCTGGAAACTGTGCATTTGGATTCTGATTCGAATGAGTAAAATTAGTACGATTTTTGGTTAAATCGTTAAAGGTTTCAGTGTAATGCCCATAATTTTGAAAATCGTTCAAAGTTTCCGGGGCCTTGCCCCTGGGGCCAATCTGGGTTTTGCCTCTAGGCTCGAACTGTTGCCCTGAGCCATTTTTTGTGTCGGCGTTTTCCCTTTAGTTGGTAAAACATGACACCCCCATCCAGAATGCTCTGGAGACACCCCAGCTCCATCGTACTTTTCGGTACCGTGCGGCAAAGACAAGGTAGCACAATCTTAACAAATGTAAAATTCCTCAACATTAAGGAAAATAGTGTTTCCCCTGCCTACGTATGATTAGGTTACCAATTCTGGAGTAGCTGTTTGAAGTACGGAAAAGGTAATCTCTTTTTTACTAGTGTTCATAAAATGTTGGGCATTGCGTGGAGCATTTTCAGTGGAATCTTGTGAAAAAATGAGTTGTCTGTATTGATCTGTCTCATGCGATCTTCAGGTGCATGTGCAGTGCTCTTGAGTACCTATGACCCTAGCTATGGGGCATTATCACACGGCTATTCCCAAAAGTAGCAAAATGTTGGATGATACATCAACTCATTTTTACGAATTCTACGCTAAAAATATCTTTGCACTTTAAGCCGATTATATGCTGAGAAATTTTCATTATTTCGTGTTTTTTTGGAAAGCAAATGGTCTCACACTATGGCGGGAATGCTGACCGCTCCTCCTAGCAAGCTACCGGGGGCGCCACCATAAGTCGGGGCGTTACGTAGATCTGCCAACAAAATATTTGTAAAAATGCTTCCCAAAGTAGCGGGCATTCACTTTCCAGAATTTAGACCATTAAGTTGTGAATTGCATCTCAACATTATTGAGACAGAAAATTTTTTCTTTTTTATTTAGGCTTTAAAAAGGGTATACTCCAAAACTTGCTCAATGAAGCCCCTTTTTGCGGAATATTGGGACTTCAAATTACTTTAAAAGCTCATATTTAAGGTTTTTGGCTATTTAATAAAAACAAGTGACACGGCTTGAGACCCCATATTGTAACTCCAATGAGCTTAAGCTTGCAAGCAAGTTCGGATGTATTCTTTGTATCACGTACTTCAGGCTGCAGCGGTTCGAAATTGGTCATGGGTGAATCCAATAATTTTAGGAAGGCGGCGCACGGAATATATATATATTCAGGGGATACTGCCGTTTGGGTCAAGGAAAATCTGTACTGCCCGAAAAAGCTCCCCAATTTTACATCCTAAAACCTACCAGAAACATTTGTATCTCCAAAGTCCGTTCGTCTATGGAGTTCATCAGTAAGAGGAAGGAACACACACAAGATTGGGTGTTGGGAGGGATTCCAAGGATATCTCTGGAAATTATTGGGAGATGGCAGTCGCATGCACTTTTTAGGTCCGAGGACCTTAAAATCATTTTCAGGACAATGGATCTTTTAGCGTTTCCAATATTGTTTTGTTTTTCAAACCACAAAGCTAGTGGGCTTAGTGACTGCTTGCCAGAAGACAAAGATCTGAAGTTGTGTATTGTTATATGACATGACACAGCTTTAGTTTTATTTGTGATCTTAAACATTCATTGATTTCCAGTAACTAGAATTCCAAGTTCCAAAAGTATGGTGAGGGTATAAAATTTGATGGAAACACATGCTTGATGATGTAAAACAAGAAATAAACACATGTTTGTAAAAGATGCATTTGTCTTAAGATATCCAACTTGCAAGGCTTCAAAGTTTGACCTATGTAGACCTCAAGTCGCAGTTTACCACCTACCAAAAAGCACACTGATCTTCCTTTTGATACAATGCTCCTACATGCTAACGATGAGACCTGTCTGAGTGTCCCTTCTACACATGTCATGTTGACAAGGTTTTTAGTTCTTCACACCGGTGACGTGACATCAGATGACCTTTGACATCCCCAAAACGAGTCTGGGTTTTAGTTTTAAGATATTTTGTCATCTGGCTTTTCAGTATTTGATCTCAAGTGACCTCATATGACCTCTGATTTCCACCAGACACCATTGGGTTCTTAATCCCACATAAAAAGTATGGCACCATCTGAGTTTCCCTTCTTGAGACATTGTGCTAACAAGGTCTTGAATATTTGACCTCTCGTTACTTTATATGACCTTTGATTTACCCTAAACAATAGGGTTCTTTTACTCAACATGGCGCATCACCATATCAAGTATGAAAGCAATCTGAGTTCCATTTGTAAGACATTGTGATAACAAGGTTTTCATTACTTGCCCTCTGATGACCTCATATGAACCTTAACCTCCACCAAACACTGGGGTACTTTTATTCAGTACAGTGCACCCACATACTAGGTATGAGACCTATACGAGTTTCAGTTTGTGAGATACTGTAATATCAAGTTTTTCAGCATTTGAAATCTGGTGACTTCATGTAACCTCTGACCTCAATCAACAACTATAGGATTCTTCTTCTCAATAGTGCACCCACATACCAAGTATGACACCAATCTAATCTGAGTTCCTGGTGTTAATGAGCTAAGTGTCTGATAGACTCAAACACAGACACACGCACACACAGGCATAAACATACATAAACACGTGAGGTGTTTCTGCCGAAGGGAACTATGTTCGCACCGTTTGCTTGTCTCTGCACTTCTGTTAAATCAAGTATAAACTAACTGTCAGGTAATCCTGTCTGGTCAGCAAACTGCTCACTTGACCATGAAATGGTCTTGCAGCAGATGTTTGCCTAGCCATTGTATTTCTACAAAGTAGTCTATTTACGCTTGAGAGAGTTCGTTTACACAAGATGTGAAGAGTGGGGAAGTGAGGAAGTCTTATTTAGCTTTGTGTTTTTTTTTGTTTTTTTTTGCAGTGTACAGTTCTGAAAAAGTCCGCCGAGCGGCGGATATTGGAGTATCGGCAAGAACACGTCATGAGAACCTGCACGAATGCATGGATACCTTGACCTCACAGCAAGGTATGAAAAACACAAGTATATAGTATCAAAACAGTGATGTACTACTTTTCACCATCTTACCTCGACATAGCCCTGTAATTGGATCTAGGAAATACTGTTCAGCACACACAGAAGAGCATTTTCCAAACTGTAGCACATCTGATGGATTTCTGCACACCAGACACTCGACGGGGTTTGTACACTCTAAGCAGTCAGGGGAACAACCTACACAATATAAGAAGGGAAAACCTGATAATATTCAAAAACTCTGCTCCTATCAATTATGATAGTCATGGCTTTAGCCAAAAAAACCTCCAGCTGTCAATTCAACGGCATCCCCAACACTTTTCCTCCCCTCTCCTCGTTTCCCCTTCTCCACCACCTCTACAAAAAGTTGTTTTAAACATCAGAAAGTCAAGTATTATTTTTCAAGGAAAATTTTGTTGGAAAAATGAATCACAGCCTGCATCATATTACATCTAACAAGGGTCAAACCTGAGCATTTTGAGGAAGGAGGAGTGGGTAATTCTGGATTTCTTCAATTGTAATCCTACTGAGAGTCTTAAAAATTGTCATGTCAAAGTGCCATACATTTTCCAACGAGTTGAATAGTTCCTGGCTTCGAGCCAATAAACGAAGGACTTTTTCATATCATCTAACGAAGGCTTTACTTACTTTCGCAAATGCCACCATCATTATAGTAGCCTCTAAAACACGTCTCTGAGCACTGACCCAAGTTGTTTAATACAAATCCACCATTGCATGAAGTGCAATCATAAACACTGTCTCCACTGCAAGTGCGACAGCTGCTGTGACAAGCTGTGAGGTGTAAAGGACACAAAAGTTATTTAAACCTGCATAGAATATACCCAAGAATCAAGACTTATGCAACATAACATAATAGTTAGAAATGAAGCCGGGAAGGATGTTCTTTACAACAATTATTTGCCACATCATGTAGAAAGTCTATGTTGCTTGTAAACTTCAACTTTTTGTTTGTTGGTTATATTAAGGTATCAGATTGCCAATAAATAAAGGGGAAATCTGGAAAAGTCTCGCTGTGTCGAGGGATTATTTTACATTTGACAACCGTAGACTGCTCATGGATGAAAAAAAAACATCTCAACTTATAATGACCTGGCAAAGGAGTAACAATCTATACCTTCAGGGATCTGCACATTGTGCTGTAAATACCACCATCAGTATCCACTTGACTACACCACAATTCAGGAGACAACCATCTAAGGCCCAAATTTACCATACATACTTTTCAAGCATGGGATGTCTCACTGTGGCGAGTACTGACCTGCGATTACTGCCTTTTACATGGGACAAAAAAGGTCTTTATGGACTAGAAATGTTTATACATTAGACCCTAAAAGAGGCAAAAACTTAGTACTCAAATCCCTATCTCCTATACGGTAGGACAGTCTGTGCACTTTTCTTTTTTCTATTTTCTTTTCCTTTTTTTAACCACAAAAATCACATAATTCCCCCAAAACTCCCTAGTCAGCAACATCCGTTAGTTACACTTGTCAAGGATATAACCTATTAGGTATAGAAGGAACAATTGAGTTTGACATATTTCAATTAAAGTCACTGGCAAAATAGGCAGGCCAGATTTGGTGTAAAGTTTATTACTTTTTGATTCTTACTTGTCAAATTTGACACTTTTTACGGGTTTGCAGAGGTGAGAAAACTGATAAACGTAATAAATTTCTTTCCTAAGAAAACCATCTTTTATTTCAGTGAAAAATTGAGCACATCCCTTGATCACTTTGTTCACTTCTTTATAAAATTTAAAAGAGAAATGAAACTGCTCCCACAGCACTAAAAGGTAGTTCCTTCTGATTATTATAAATTCGAAAAGAGTAACTCCAAAAGCCAATGATTTGGCAAGCCCATATTTGTAAAACTTTTGTCGCATACACAAAGCAGAATGTCGCACAATAAGTTCTGTTAAGCAATTTGAATTTCTGCAAAGGTTTGCATTTCAAAGAGATCAAGTCCAATTTTACAATGATTAATCACCACAAATTCTGAATTCAAGCGAATAGCAATATGCATTAATCACATTTGCAGTAATTATTACAAACAGTAACTAAATTTTGGCAAATACCGCATTCTTTAGACAAATTCCAATTTCTCCAACGACCCCATTCTTCTCAAGCACCATTTTACTGCTGTACCTGGCCAACCATTGAGAATGTAACAAAGGAAAATAGACCTTGCTTAAAATGCCAACAGCTGTATTTAAATTTCCCAAAGATGTACAAGGGCATATTCACCTAAAATTTCTAACTTATAAAGCTTTCCAAACTTTCAGGAAAAATGTGGAAGATAAGTATGTTACTTCATGCAAAAGATTGCTTGACATATGCAACTGTAGGTACGCTACATCACATTCCAAGACCCACTCAATTTTTTTTTAAATGAATCAGCAACTAGCATGGGATAAGACACCACAAAGCCCAAAGGGTTAATGATTGCTTGCCGAAAGGGAGTGCTTTGTTCATGTGGCTCATACCTCAAATTTACACGTCTTGACCACATCATTTTTACAATATTTTCACAATTTGACCTCTGAGGACCTCACGTGGACTTAGAACCACACCAAAAGTTGAATGACAAAGCATGCCATTCACGTTTTTCATTTTACTGACATCAGATGACCTTTGACCTCACCAAAAACAATAGGGTCCTTCTGCTCACTATGATCCATCTACACAATAGGTATGAAAGGTGTCTGTGCTTCTTTCCTCGAAATGGCATGTTTACAAACTTTCAGTTTTTCTTACCTGTGGCGAACTCAAATGACTTGTAACATCCACCACGAACAATTGGAGTCTTTCTCTCAACATGACAAACTTATAAACAAAGTGCGAAAAGGGCCAGTCACTCCTATTTTCACGTATCATATGAACAAAGTTTTCAGCTTTTGACCTCTAGTGGCCTCTAATGCCCTTTGACCTCCACCAAAACAACACTGTTTTTCTAGAATCTCCAAGAAGAAGAAGAAGAAGAAGAAGAAGAAGAAGAAGAAGAAGAAGAAGAAGAAGAAGAAGAAGAAGAAGAAGAAGAAGAAGAAGAAGAAGAAGAAGAAGAAGAAGAAGAAGAAGAAGAAGAAGAAGAAGAAGAAGAAGAAGAAGAAGAAGAAGAAGAAGAAGAAGAAGAAGAAGAAGAAGAAGAAGAAGAAGAAGAAGAAGAAGAAGAAGAAGAAGAAGAAGAAGAAGAAGAAGAAGAAGAAGAAGAAGAAGAAGAAGAAGAAGAAGAAGAAGAAGAAGAAGAAGAAGAAGAGAAGAAGAAGAAGAAGAAGAAGAAGAAGAAGAAGAAGAAGAAGAAGAAGAAGAAGAAGAAGAAGAAGAAGAAGAAGAAGAAGAAGAAGAAGAAGAAGAAGAAGAAGAAGAAGAAGAAGAAGAAGAAGAAGAAGAAGAAGAAGAAGAAGAAGAAGAAGAAGAAGAAGAAGAAGAAGAAATATTAAAAACTGTCATGACACCGGACGAGGAGGTGGAGGCACGATGTTGCAAAGTTACTACTCACTTATTTGTACTTATTTCGTCTCAATAAACAGGGGTCATGAGAATGAGACAGCTGCCATTTGAGATTTTGAACTTGATGAGGAACCTTTATATGCCCCAAGCGGCTGGTGTTGAAGTTACCCACCATTTCTTACCCCAGTCCTGACTCTCAACTTAACCGGAAAATTGTTTTTTCAATCTCTTGTTTACTATTATCATTTCTGAACATTGGCCCAGACGTCTTACAGGGGCCATCGATGAGGCAGGGTTTTTTTATAGGGAGGTATGGGCCATCAGAGCACAATCATTTCCCGCACACGCTGAATGGCGATCCTGTGTTCCTCTTTCTCTCCATCATTCACAATCTCTCTGTCTTTTCACTTCGCTTCCTCAGTTTTTCTCTTTTTTTCTCTCCCTCCTCCCTTCTCTCATTTTCCTCTTTCTTTTTCCTCGGCATCTGGCCCAAGGCAGCCCTGAACCCAGCGGCCCATGCGGCGGCCGCCACATCGCCACAACGGCCAGTCCGTCAATGCTAACAACAGTAAGGCCTACGGGGATCAAGCTCGAAAGACAATTGCTCACTCTACTGCGGTTCTAGTATTTTGGTGTTTTAAACACATAGCCGCCATAGGAGGGGACACAGGAGTAGAAGCTTACCAAGAGAGTTTTCCCCATCTACAATTTGGGGGGGGGGGTGAATAAAAAAGCCAAACTTTACTTTTCCAAAGATCTACCCTACAAACTTCAAGAGAGAAGAGTGGTTGTACGAACGCCATAGGCGTCAGCCCCAGGACCCGGTTCTTACTCCTGTCACGGTGGGGTTAACTCAATTTTATAGTTAAGACAGATCAAGAGAAATTTAGAGGGTTTGATTTCACATTTCTTAAAATGGATTTTACATGGTGATAGAACCCAGGCTCATATGCTTTGGGATGGTGAGAATCGTATTCTTATGTGGGGCAAAGATTATTACTTTTCTGCAGTTTACTCAGTACATTCAAATTAGCATTTGTTTACTAACTCGATTGTAACAGTGGAGACCAATTACTCTAAAAGAGTTTTGAGTGTTGTGGCTCAAGACATAAATGTTGTCTTGGTCACTAAGGGGCAGGTGCGTAAGGATCGTCGAGCCTTTTGTAGTTAACAAAATTGTAGGAAAAGCGTAGCTTTCGAAGATGCAAGTGGAGCGTTTAGTGCACGTTGCAATCGTTTACGGTACTATGAACTTTTGTTTTTTAAAGGGGGTACGCGCAGTGAAAAAAATTGCAAAGCGCAAAACCTATAACGCGTAAGAACGGTATCTAAAGTCCCCTAATGCGGTCCAGTAGTTCAAAACCCCAGTTGGATTCTGCAGCAAAGCCTTCGGAAGCTTCGGGCATTGTAGTGTTTTAAATGCTACAGGAGGATTGTTTCAAAGGACATATTGAACCTTTAACGCACGTAGGTCTAAACTGGGACCCGCTTGCGAAAACTTCTCCAGAATTTTTGTATCTTCTTTGCGTCATGTTACAGACTTGATTTAAAACCCGGGTCACACTACCACGACTACCTGCGACTCTCCGTCGTAGACAATTTGCATAAATCGTAGACATTCTAGTGCACGGACTGCATCCAACTACGATTGAACATGTTCAATCGGGCCGACGGCTTACGACACGACGGAACTCTAGTCGTGGAATCGGCCATACCCCCACGACCACAGCCGACGCGGTGCGTGGTCGCCGTCATGTCGTGAGTTGTCGTGGCAGTGTGACCCGGACTTAAGTATCAAAAGAGAAAATAAAAAAAAAAAGATCTTGTTAATTGTATCTTGAAGGGGGAGTTATGCGATTGAAATTTGCTAAATATGGAATAATATTTTTTTACGTTCAAATTTTTGAAAAATGTTACCCCAAAATCAGGGTCCAGTCCAAAAAGACCCTACAGGAGCAAGCTATGTCCTAACTGCCCACAATTACCTTTTCCCATGCCTTAATGCATCTTACAAACAGTCTGAAAAGCTTGGGTAGGTTATAACTACCTGCTTTCCCATGGTATTTGCATGTTCTGACTTTAAACATGGCTCAATGTTTTCATAGTTTCGCCCAAAAGTCGAATTTTTTAAAGTGGTTGGAAAAGTAACCCCACACCCTTGGGCAAAACTGATTGCATTTTTAAGTTTAATCCACAAATCTACTCTACAAACTTTTTTATTAGTTAGTAAAAGGTGAATACCGTCAACTATCTACTTTCAAAACAATACAAGCCCCCATATGGTGCTTTGATACACTGTGACTGCACAATATGTATGGGAGCCCTTTTTAATATGCATGGGAGCCCACAACTAATTACTGTAGCATGCGTGTCGCCTTGGCACCACTCCTTTCACAGAGCTCGAAGCTCAAGTGCACCCACGCGTCTTAGAAGGTCACCGCAAGATAGTAAACGAAGTCTGCGTGTCTTATACTGTGTGTGGAAGGTTGGCCGGGGTCATTCATAGCTTTTTGTGAGTGAGTCAGAAAAATGACAGAGGCACATTTAGGGCAGATCTTACAACAACAGTCATATCTCGCTCACAATAAGTCGGATTTTGCAAATTTGATAGCATTGAAGAGGGAATTGTGTGGAAAATGTTATAAAAAATCATACCCTTCCATCAAAACAAGTGAAAAAAATAATACGAAAACAAAAACAAAAACATGCAAATAAAGTCATCAGCAAATATGCATATTAACGAGCGAAACAGGACATTATTGAAAATTGCTTGTTCTACCTTTTCAGTTTATCGTTAGATCTCCATTGAAAATAATATTTTCAACTAGTTTAAATCATGCATCAATTTACCCTGTCAACGTTAATGTACTTTTTAATATACCATTCCGGGTGTAAGAGTCTTTTAACGATGCAATTCGCATATCTTGTAAACGCCGGCACATATGTGGACACGTAGCATGCACGTTGAGCGCGAAGCTCAAAACACAAAACCTACAACGTATACGTGTGGGATCTTAAGTCCCCTTATATGGCCCCTGGTGGGTCCAGGAGCGCAAATCCCGGGTGGTTCTGAGAGCGAAACCTCTGGAAACTACACGCATTTAAGTGTTGTAAATGCCCCTATAAGATTTTTTCTTGTGATACATCTCAGAATATAATTGTCACATATTTTTGAATATTTGACAATTTGTACTTACAGAAATGATATAGCACAATTTTATACACATATACATAGAAATAGCAAGAAAACCTCAGGAAGTCGTTTACTATGCATTTTTACGTGCTCCATGGCACCTTAATTCCTCTGCCTCGTAGCAATTTTCTCATTGACTTGTCATACAGAGGGGTAGAACATCTTTAATTGCAAGTGAGTGTAAGATTTGTCTATAGGCCTAGGGCCCTGTCGTTCTCCAGGAGTAACATTTTGATGGGAACCCAGGAGGAAATACCCTTGTTTTTAACAAAGCGGGGATACTTTCATGGATCTTTTTAGCTGACCTCCAAATGACACCTAGAGCACACCACAAGCTCTGCAAAGTTATCAGATCTTCACAAACTTTGAACGAGAATCTGTGTGATCACCTTAAAAAAGAATTAGATTACAGAAAGTAGGTACATATACAATTGGGATACACCTAATTAGCACTGATTTAGAATGATCATTCTTTGCAAATGTGTGAAATAAATGTACAGTCAGCATGAAATGAAAGTATGTTTGAATAAATTTGAATGAATGTTAAGAGGTTGCAATTAACCTGTATCAAAGCTCAGTATATCAAATTCGGCTTCTCAACTCAGTCAACTTCAGAAGAGTACTATCGATGGAGTTGATCTTATTGATACTCATTTTAATGAATCTATTGCTATAAAATATCTTGGAGTTTATTTGGATAGCGGAATGTCTTTCGCTCAGCACGTAACAGAGAAATGCAAAACTGCTGTTTTATTTGCATCGTATAAGAGTCTTACGCAGCCATTTAAGCAGAAAATTTCTTGAACTGGTTATACATGCCCTGATATTATCCCAGCTGGACTATTGTTGCACTTTACTGAACGACTTACCTATTTCTTCTCTTGAAAAGGTGCAAAGGGTGCAAGATTTTGTTGCAAAGCTGATACTTAACAAGAAAATGTTTGATAGTGCTACTGAGTGTTTAAGAGAACTTCAATGGCTCCCTACTAGACACAGAATACTTTTCAGACTCTCGTGTTCGTCTTATAAATGTATTAATGACCAGGCTCCCAATTATTTAGCAAATTATTTTATAAAAAAGAAAGGTGGTTACTCTCTTAGGTCTACAGCTAACTGCGCTGTACCGAGAACTAGGACGAAGGCCTACGGTAACAGGGCTTTTTCTGTGGCTAGTCCAAGGGAGTGAAACGACTTTTCCAAAGAACTTCAGTCCTGTGTTTCTTTCACCAATTTTAGGAGAAAGCTTAAGGAATACCTGTTCCGGATGGCTTTAACTAGTTTTTCCACTATTTTTGTCCCTTTTTCTGGGAAGTTTGTTTTGTAAAGCGCCACTGCATATAGTCTCTATAGTCTCTATAGTACGGTGACCAAAGAGAGTCAACTAAGGGTGAGGGTGGGGGCTACAACACTTTTCTTAATTGTCCCCATGCTACTATCACCATTCCTTCAGCTTGGCCCTAAAACTGAAAATCATATGCTACAGCATTAGTAGATCCAGAACTAAATTTAAGGTGTTGAAGTATGCTAACGAAGCTCCCTTTTGTATGGTGCATATAGTATGGGGGTATCTCACTCCTACAGTGTCAACATTTAAGGTGTTGAAGTATGCTAACGAAGCTCCCATTTAGATGGTGCATATAGTATGGGGGTATCTCACTCCGACAGTGTCAAAATGCCTTTAAATTCCTCATTCAAAAGTAGACAGTTTAATTGAGACATGCGGTAATGGAGCTTGCTTCAGAGGCATAAAAATGCACAAGGTATGGAAAACAATTTGTAAATTTCCAAATGCAGGAGTAAGCAGTTCAGGTAAGCAGTGATGGTGATGGTGATGGTGATGATGATGGTGACGGTGACGGTGACGGTGACGATGATGATGATGATGATGATGATGATGATGATGAGATGATGATGATGATGTTGATGATGATGACGACGACGACAACGACGACGACGACAACGACGACGACGATGATGATGATGACGATGATGATGATGATGACGATGATGATGATGACGATGATGATGACGACGACGATGGCCAAGACGAGGACAAGGACGAAGACGATGACGATGACAATGATGATGATGATGATGATGATTATTATTATTATTATTAGATTTAATATGATGCAGGCTGTGATTCATTTTGTTGCTACAAAAGGTTCCTTGAAAAATAGTGCTTGACTTTACTCACTTTTGCAAATGCCGCCACCATTATAGTAGCCTCCGAAACAGGTTTCTGAGCACTGACCCAAGTTGTTTAATACAAATCCACTATTGCATGAAGTGCAATCATAAACACTGTCTCCACTGCAAGTGCGACAGCTGCTGTGATAAGCTATGAGGTGTGAAGGAGACAAAAGTTATTTATACCTGCACAGAATATACCCAAGAATCAAGACTTATGCAACATAACATAATAGTTAGAAATGAAGCCGGGAAGGATGTTCTTTACAACAATTATTTGCCACATCATGGAGAAAGTCTATGTTGCTTGTAAACTTCAACTTTTTGTTTGTTGGTTATATTAAGGTATCAGATTGCCAATAAATAAAGGGGAAATCTGGAAAAGTCTCGCTGTGTCGAGGGATTAGTTTACATTTGACAACCGTAGACTGCTCATGGATGAAAAAAAAACAACTCAACTTATAATGACCTGGCAAAGGAGTAAAGATCTATACCTCCAGAGATCTGCACATTGTGCTGTAAATACCACCATCAGTATCCACTTGACTACACCACAATTCAGGAGACAACCATCTAAGGCCCAACCTTACCATACATACTTTTCAAGCATGAGATGTCTCACTGTGGCGAGTACTGACCTGCCCTTACTGCCTATTACATGGGACGAAAAAGATCTATATCGACTAGAAATGTTTATGCATCTGACCCTAAAAGAGGCAAACAATCAATACTCGAGTCCCTATCTCCTATATGGTAGGACAGTCTGTGCCTTTTTCTTTTTCTTTTCCTTTCTTTTTTAACCACACAAATCACCCAGTTCCCAAAATGGAAGAGCACCACCCTCTGGTCAGCAACATCTGTTAGTTACACCTGTCAAAGATATGACCTGATTTGTATATTAGGAACACTTGAGTTTGACATCTTTAAATTTAAATCACTGGTAATATAGGCAGGCCAGATTTGGTATAAAGTTTAATACTTTTCGATTCTCAATTGTCAAATTTGACACTTTTTAAGGATTTCAGCAGAGCAAGTGGTCACTAAATGATATTTGGTCAGCGCCTTCAAGAAAGTTAACAAAGAAGGTGAGAAAACTGATAAACTTAAGAAATTTCTTTCCTAAGAAAACCATCTTTCATTTCAGTGAAAAATTGAGCACATCCCTTGATCACTTTGCTCACTTTCTTAATCAAATTTAAAAGCAAAATGAAACTGTTCCCACAGCACTGGAAAGATAATTACTTCTGAATATTACAAATTCGAAAAGAGTAACTCCAACAGCCAGTGATTTGGCAAGCCCATATTTGTAAAACTTTTGTCGCATACACAAAGCAGACTGTCGCACAAAATGTTCTGTTAAGCAATTTGAATTTCTGCAAAGGTTTGCATTTCAAAGAAATCATCCAATTTTACAGTGATTAATTAACACAAATTCTGAATTTCATGCGAATAGCAATATGTATTAATCACATTTGCACTAGTAATTACAAACAGTAACTAAATTTTGGCAAATACTGTATTCTCAGACAAATTTCAATTTCTCCAATGACCCCATTCTTCTCAAGCACCGTTTCAACTGCTGTACCTGGCCAACCATTGAGAATGTAACTAAGGAAGATTGATCTGGCTTAATCAATGCCAACAGCTGTCTTTAAATTTCCCAAACATGTACAAGGGCATATGCACCTAAAATTTCTAACTTATAAAGCTTTCCAAACTTTCAGGAAAATATGGAAGAAACGTATGTTACATCACGCAAAATATTGCTTGACATATGCAACTGTAGGTAGGATTCCTACAGCACATTCCAAGACCCACTCAATTTTTTTAAAATAAATTGGCAACAAGAATAGCAGGTAAGACACCACAAAGCCCAAAGGATTAATGATTCCTTGCCGAAAGGGGGTGCTTTGTTACATGGTTGTTGGTTCATACCTCAAATTTACACACCTTGACCACATTATTTCTACAATATTTTCACAATTTGACCTCTGCGGACCTCACATAAACTTTGAACCACACCAAACCAAAAGTTGAATGAAAAAACATGCCATTCACGTTTGCAATTTCTGACATCAGATGACCTTTGACCTCACCAAAAACAATAGGGTCCTTCTTCTCACTATGACCCATCTACACATTAAGTATACGGTGTCTGAGTTTCTTCGCTCGAAATGACGTTTACAAACTCTCAGTTTTTTTTTTTTTTTTTTGGTCTTTCTCTCAACATGACCAACCTATATACAAAGTGTGTAAAGGGTCAGCCATTTCCATTTTTGCATATCATCTAAACAAGGTTTTTAGCTTTTACCTCTGGTGACCTGAAATACCCTTTCTCCCTTTTCTCCTGTCACCAAAAATAATAGTGTCCTTCCTCTCAACATAACAAATCTATATACCAAATATGAAAGTGTCTGTCATTACTCTCAGTAGGAGATTTTCAGTTTGTGTCTGTAACTAGTATTCACTATGATCACTGGGTGAACAGCAATGTTTTATGAAACGGCAATTCTCTGAATTAACATCAAAATAGAATGTCTTCCATGCAAATGCGGCTAAGGAGAGAACGTCGCTTTACATTATTTCTATTTTTAGCCACTTGTGCGTACGTAGGCGTGACGTAATTTATAGCTCTGGCGGACGGGGAGGGGGATTTTAAGGGTAATAGAAACGTACACTGTCAAACAGAAAGACCCCAAGCCAGACCGGACAAAAACATAACCATGAACTATTAACAAACGTATCTTACATAAAGCTAGTAAAATAAAATTTCTGTGGCTAATATATACGACACTCCCAGCCCACAGTCCCCACAGGACTATTTACAAATAGGAAAACAACATCTACACATCTACACTGAAGCCCCGACCAATGGTTGAGCGGCTAATGCCGCTTGGGTAAGACAAGACTGACAGTGTACGTGGAATTTGTAATTTCTTGTGCGGAAAACAATATTTACAGGCTAACCAGCACCCGGCTCGTCCTCATTGTAACAAGTGGACCCCCCCCCCCCCCGCCTGCCGAACGTCGCCCTTGGCAAACGAAAGTAGCCAGCTTCAACCTTCAGACTAACTTCTGTCCTCACCGACGCAAGAACGACATCCACAGGCCTCCCCTCCCACCAAACACAATATTACATCGGTCTCTCTACAAGGCCAGCTTAATAGAGGCTGAAACAAAGGTGAGTATGCCGCGAACACTTGTATTGCATGTCGAGGGTGATAAACCATACAAAGCGTAGTCCTGGCCGACCGCCCGGGTGCTACAAAACGTGAAACGATCGGCCAGGGCTTGAACCATTCTCAGAGGAGGGCGACAAAGCCATACTGCCAAAACTCATCGGGCACACTCTCCCACTTAGTGCACCCAGTGCGGGGACAAATGCCATCTCCAAGACGCCACCGGAGGCGCTTGAGGTTAGTTACGATGGCGTTGTGCGTGATTCGCCGCAGCAGGTCTCTCCGGCGGTAATCGAGTGATCTGCTGTGAACCACACGCCATACTTCCCGTCTGCGTAGTCCCTGGGTTTCACCTGACCAACCAAGTCATCAGAAAAGGTCCGGTACTGGTCCCCCGCACTGGACTTCGAAACGTCCCCAACAGTCGACATAATACGAAGTGTTTCCCTCATCTGACAGTATGCCTTCGTGGGCCTCCAGCTGTGGGGTACACTGTTGCTAAACAGGGAAGGAAAGAACCACCGGAATGATAACCCCCCAATAACGGACAAAGTAGGCGAACAACATCTGGCTGTCGACGGCACTAAAACACACGTAGTTAGGAGAAAACGGAGCGTTAAAGGTAAGTGCAGGAGGCCCAACACCCCCCCCCCCCCGGATCCTGGTACACCACTCTTCTTCTGACTAGCTCCGTTTTCCTTGACCAAAGAAACCTAAACACGGCCCTCTCGAGTCGCACCAGGACACCCTCTTGAGCAGCCAAAACAGTGTCCGGATACCACAAGAGAGGGCAAACGAAACTATTGATAACTGTTACCTTCCCCAACAGACTAATGTAGCGATCGCCGAAGTCCTTCAACTTAGCCTCCACCAGGTCCACTTCCTCATTCTAGGTAAGTGACTAGGGTGAACCATAACCAAACCATATGCCACTGATTTTTATGGGGTCGTCTACCCATGATGCCGCCAAGGGCAGTTGTTTTGACAGCCACTTACCTAGACGGAGTCCTTTGGTCTTGGTGGGGTTCAGTGTGGCACCTGACGCTCTTTGAAAGGTAGACAGCGTGTCAGTAAGGTAAGAAAGCTAGGTCGGAGACTACGCATGTGACGCCGTCAGCATACTGGAGGCACTTGACTTCAGCTCCACCGGGTATGTGAAATGGTCGAAAAAAAGGCTCAACTTGGAAGGCTCTTGCAAGGGATGCACTAAACAATTCATAGAGTAGAGGTGACAGGGGTCGAACCCCACGTTGGACTCTGAGGGGTCCGACGGTAGGCCATTAACAATAACACGACTAATACTGACTTTCCTTTCAGCCATCTCGAAAAAAAAAAAAAATTCGATCCTCCTCAGGATCCTCCTCAGTCATACTGACAGCCAGAGCTAGAATGCATTTATATGTACACATATACAACAGCATGTAGAGTCGAGATGGCTGAAACGAAAGTCAGTATTACAGGGACGACTCTGTCTACCATTAACAGAATTCTGTGGAATTCTTAACCTGTAATAACACGATTATTTACACTATTATACATCAACTTAACCCAGTCAACAAAGACTTGGCTTTAAACTAAACTTCGTTAACACCTTAACAAGAAAACCGTGATCAATCATGTCGAAGACCTTCTCCTGATCGAGGGAGACTAGCGCACAATCATGGAAGATCTCGGCCCATCACATATTCAACCCCGCATCAACCAGAGGTTGTGCTGAATACTGTGTCCGAGCACCGCACATGTCTGGAAAGACCCTACAAGATCCGGCATGACTGCGCCTAGCCTGTTACAAAGGCCTTTCGTCAGAATCTTGTAGACTACATTTAACAAGGTAATTGGTGGCTTGTTTTTCGATTCTAGGGGGTCTCCAGACTTTGGCAACAGTGGCATAGCACCTGTGCGCTGCGAGGGACTCAATGGTCCAAAAAGGAAGGCAGAGGCGAATACATCACGGGGATTGTGTCCGACGACCCCTTTAGAAGCGTTTGTAAAATTCCATAGGGATAGCGTCGGACCCACGCGCCTTTCCTCCTGTCATCTTCGCCACTGCCTTCCAGAGCTCGTCGACAGTCAGGGGAGAACCAAGTCCATCATTCTGCTCTTTAGAGGGGGTCTTGTCAATAATATCTAATAGGGAATTTTGAAGGCCTTCGTCGAAATCTGCCTGGGTGTAAAGCTGTTTATAGAAGGTCTTAAATACTTCCACAATGTCGAGAGGGCCCTTTTGCACTGTTGGCGTCGCGGACTGCTCTTATGCGGCGATCGATGGCATACTTTGTGACGTCCTCGTAGAATTTGATAGTTGGTTTTTCTTCCGCCTCCACGCAATACACACGAGCACGAACCCCGGCCCCGTGCAGTTTTTGATCAAGATACTGCTGGATTGCATGAAGTGGCGAGGAGTCCCTGTTCCTCTCCCTAGAGCAGAGCGAGAAGAACTCCTCCTTTCTTCGACGAGCTCTTGCCACACAGTACTCAACTGTAAACTGTTTGATGCGGGACTTTACGTCATCCCACCACTCTAAATCCGTTGAGAAGGCCGGCCTCAGTGTTTGCCACCCTTCGTACCTGGCTTTAAACTTTTCGTTGTAGTCAGCTTCCGTTAGAATATCTGTGTTCATTTTCCAGAACCCCTTCCCTTTTGGCCATGGCTTTGGGGGCTGAAAGGAGACAGTAACTGCATCATGATCCGAAATTGGACATGTCACAACTTTACAGTCACTCGGTTAAAGTGTAGGTGAAGAGTACACCCTGTCCAACTTTGAGGCGTCCGTGCCAAGTGAACACGGACAAGCCGGGATGTTGCGCTCTCCAAACGTCAACCATGTCGTGATTCTTTATGAACATGTCCAATTCCGACATGCCGACACGAAGACGTACGTGTAGACGTTCGGTCAAGTTGTGTGTCGGGGACGCAGTTAAAGTCTCCAGCCAGTATACACGGATCACTGCCAGGAACGAAGGATGGCAGGGTCATGAAAAAGTCCCTTCTGTCTGAAGACCGATTTGGCGCTTACACGTTACACAGGGAAAATTTCCCACGCGGGTGTTTCATTGTAATGCATACCAACCGGCCCTCATGATCATCAGAGTCCACCTTGACGCAACTAAAATAACTGAACCGCAAGACATTGTTTAACCAAAGGAAGCTTGTAAACACCCACCCCACTCAAAGGACCAGGTGTGGACATCGTCATCATCCACAATGTGGGTCTCTTGGAGAAAAACGAAGTCCATACCCAGGGATCTGCAAAACTGAAATATCCTTGACCGCTTCCGACTGTCCCTCGTGCCGTTAACATTCAGGGTCAAGACGGAGAAGGGATCAGCCATGGTAAAATGAGTAGCTACGTATCCCCTTAGAACTTGACCTTTTTGCTCCTTGGGCTCTGAGTGGGTGCCCCAGTATGGTGGACTGGCATCTTGTTCTTTGGTGTGCAGTAACAAGCCCAATAGGTGGTCAGGCCGACCTCTTCAGATTGGTTACAGAATCACCCCCTCACGAAAGTCTGTCAAGTCAAACCAGCTCTCCCCTGGTAGGATCTTGGGTGGAGGCTCTCCAGCAACTGGCATGAAAATGCCCGACTCGGAGTCTGAGGAGAGCTGGAAATCACCCTTAACAGTCGACATGCCAGCCTCCTCGGGGAGAAGATACTGGAAGGCCTGCCTCAGGGGTCCCAGAATCACAGTGCTCAGAAGCAGCATAATCCTGCAGCACCTGGTCTGCCACCTCTTGGGTTGAAGGTGACGCAAGATCCTCCACCATACGATCTGAGTCTGACTGCGAGGCCTCTGGGTCTGCTTCCGGGGGCTCAGGTGCCTGCTGTACATCCGTACTGGCGCGGGCGGAGTACGATGTGGGACACGCACCAGAAACATATCCCTCCTCCTGACAAAGGTTGCACCGCACCTCGTTGGGGCACTCAGCTTTGTCATGCCCCACCTGCAGACATCTGCAGCAACGTCTTTTGGGACATGACTTGGCTTCGTGTCCCTCCTCCCAACACTTGAAGCAGGTGCGGGGCTGACCAAAGTGTACCTGATGTGGGCCTTCGAACTCCCAATGAACAGGAAGGAGGGAATGTCCCTCTTCAGCAGCATACGGGACTGCCTCTTTCCGTTGAGAATACCTGCCAATTCAACTTCTTTGTAAGTGACCCAGCGCATATCAGGGACAGTTCCATAACGCCCTAGAACCCTCGCCACCATACCCTGCTCCACCTCAAAATTCAGGTACAACACTGTCACCACCACAGAGCGATCATATGGGGTGACAGTGAGGCCCTCCACTCCTTTAAGGGGGAAACCCCTTCAATGCGGGCAGCATCAAACCTGAATTTTAGGTCATATGTATTGCAGGCCGCAAGGGACTGCAACATCTGTATTTCTTTAACATCCACCCCATTCTCCTTCACCAAAGTAAAAACTTGCTCGGGTGTAACACCCCCTTGGACTCAAACTGTAACTTAACGAAGCTGCCCTCCCGACCTCCGGGCATAGAAGCAAGTAGTTTGTGACACTAGGCCACGCAACAACGGGAGAAAACAAAAACCCTCGGTACTCTTAGCTAAATAGAAGTATAGGAAACAGAAAGGAAACCCAACACAAATTACAGCGATGAAGTAGACCGGCTTCAAAAACAAGCACGACCAAGTCCTTTTCTATACGAGACCACACCCCAACGCTATAAAGTCTGCACACACAGAGATATAGTATAAGTATGCTACTACAGCACAGTAAAATTCAGCACGAGCGAACGACGAGAGCTCGACGAGAGCTCGACGAGAACACGTCTGCTCTCGTCGATGACCCGAACTGAACTCTGGCGGACGTTCCCATTACGACTCAATATCAGTGTTCGTCATAACTGCTATGCAGTAACGTTGAGCTGCATATTTTAATACCTTTGCGTACTAAATTTATATAGTATGAAGCAGACAAAGTAAAAGCGTTCTACACCTGAATCCAAACAGAATGTATGTCCCTTCATAGTTTCCAATGTGGAGAATTTCTCTAAAAGATACCAAACTGCGAAGAAATAGGAAGGTTATTCAGATATTTCCCTTTATGCTTAATAGGCTTGGGTGAGCTTATTTTATCCTATTTAAACAAGTGAACTCTGAGTATTTGGAACAGCTAGCTATGGAGTTGCCACTAGAACACCCTGTTTGAAACTGAAGACTGCAAACCCGGTGAAAGCAGGCTAACAAGCAGCGGCGGACTGGGAGTTTCACGTGACCGCGGCAAATTACAGAGTGCGGCCCTTAACACTATCTAACGGCCGAGCGCCACCATCAGTTGGTACCCAGCGCACCAGAAAATTTTGGACAAAAAAACTTGCCAGATCGCAGGAAATGTCACCTCCCAGGCCCATTCTCAACATATCAGATTTCATTCAAGAGGATTTAAAGGGGACAAAACTTGCTGGCTTATTTAGGATCATTTTAAAGTCAAAGGTCGACTACAGGTTATTTTGGCACCACTGAGGGTCATTTTGTGATCAAGCTGGGTCAAAATATTTCTCCTAATACAGATTTCTCCTAATACATATTGTTGATCATAACATGTCGTCAGAATCATCATTAAACAATGGTACATTTGGGTTGTTCAACTATTTGAGGAAAAGGTCATGTAGTCGTTATTTGTAGCTATATTTGGCCATTTTAGGTGTCAGGTCACTTGTCTTCATCGATACTGACCACATAAGATATTGCAATGAATGAAATAATGTACATATTGACTACCTAGTCACACAAGAAGACGTCGTCTCAGCTCCACTTTGCATTTGGTCTATGACCACTGTAGGGTCGACCCGAGCTAGCAGTTCCTTCTCACAGGACATTATCACATATGATTCCAGATGTTCTTTTGTAAATGTGTCCCGTTATTTATTTTTCACGAGTTCTAGTGTCGAGAAGTTAGTTTCACATGCCACTTGTAAGGGCCGTAACCTTGGCGAAATCCCCCGGGGGGCACTTCATGACAGTGTCCAGTGGCATAGCTATTATATTTGAAACCTTGTAAGATCCTACCTTTGTCATCAAGTGCCGCCTAGAAGGAGGAGTCCAAGAGGAGTGGTCTAAAGGGAAGACGTGACATTTGTGTGACGTCGCTTGGCTGCAAGTCGGTGCTGTCTTGGCAAAGCTGGAAATGAGTGTATGTTTAGAAATTCTCATTATGTAGAATCTTTTTATTTTCTTTAGGGTGTTTGTCTAAGGGCCGAGGTGACTCATCTACGCTTTGAGCATTGTATTATATGTAAGATGGCTAAGGTGCAAAATTGTGATATCTTTCGGAAAGCTTGAACTGATTATGTGTTTTTAATTTTCACTTTTTTTGTTTTCTTTTGGGTGGTACAAATGAGCGGGTGCTGTCTAAAGCCCCTAACCTTGAAGAAATTTTGCCTTTTGGGTTGCTTTGACACAGAATGATACTATCGTTGACAAATTGTTGAATTAATGAAATGTTTTAGAAATTCTCTCTTTTTTTTTTCGACTGCGCAATGGCAGGTCGCAGCCGGACACTGGCACCCCATGCGAACCTGTCCCCTGTTAGTTTGCTACTTGGAGGACCGCCATCGGTTTGTGCGTTGCGGATAGATCTATACCTTGTTTAATAAGGTATTTCTAGATTGGGTGAAAAGGAAATTTTAAAAAGTCCAAAGTTGCATCTAAACGTGTTTTGAGACCCCGTGCTTAGAAAGTAAGACCTCAAGAAAAAAACGTTATAATTGAAAACTCAGATTACTTTTAGGAGGAAACAGGACTAAAACGTCTTTTGCAAGCTCATTGATTATAGCATGTAATTAAAAATAATCATTATTTGCTATTTCCCAGGTTCCAAGGGCCTTGAAAACACAACTATGACATCGGATTGTTCAGCATTTTTAGTATTTGTTTTTTCAAGTAGACTATTTTTCATGTCGGGTTTGAAAATCTCAGGTTGGCAGAAGCCCAACCCCCCCCCCCCCCCAGCTTGTGTCACCGAAAGCGTCAAGAGCAATTTCTAAGCTGTCTTTTCGGTACTACGTGGGGGCCCTCTCTTGTCACATATGTTGGTTCTGGTATAGCGCCATCCTGCTGGCGTTTGAGAAACGTTGAATAAATAAGAGGAGATTAAAATGGCGTCCTGATAATCTTTGCGGCCGGTGTCACATGGTGTCAGAAAGACACTGAATCTTACGTCAATGGAGCAGTTGAGAGCCCCAAATCCTTTTAGTTTTGAGGGGAATCTTTCCACAAACTGGAAAAAATGGATACAAAGGTTTGATTTGTATCTGGTAGCGTCTGGAATAGACATGAAAGATGCTAAGCTGCAGTCGTCCCTGTTCCTACATGTTATAGGCGAGCAAGGTCTGGACGTGTACAATAGTTTCAAGTTTGACAACGAAGGAGACAGGCATAACTTAACAGCGTTGAAGTCTAAGTTCGAAGCGTACTTCACACCACGTAAGAACATTACGAAAGACACAAGTTTTTCTCTAGAACACAACAAGAGGGAGAAAAAATTGACCAATATGTTACGGATTTAAGGAATTTAAGCACAACATGTGAATTTGGCGATCTCAAAGACAGTCTCATACGAGACAAAATTGTGTGTGGATTGAGAAGTGACAGTTTACGTGAAAGAATGTTACGGGAAGAGGATCTGACACTAGAGAAGGCGATAAACACATGCCGTGCTGCAGAATCGTCAAAAAGTCAGGTAAAAACACTAACAGGGTCAGAGCAAGCATGTTATTCAGTTAGCCAAAAGAAATGGGGGAATTCTGCAAAGCCTAGCGGGTCTAAGTATAGGTCCAAAGTAACTAAGCCTAACAATGAAAGTATAAAGCCTAAGTCATTAGGACCAACCCAAAGAGGTGAAAATCTAAAACAGAAGCAGTTCAATTGTAAGAAGTGTGGAACTAGGCATAACCCAGGGGAATGCCCAGCATATGGGGAAATATGTCATTGTTGCCAAAAAGAAGGACATTTTGCTGGATGTTGCTTTCAAAATCCTGAGAGGAAAATAGGAGCTGTAGGAGCTCAGTGTGATGCAAAGCAGTATGAGAGCATGACTGAAGATGACGAGTCTACAGGACTATTTCTTGACACAATATACATGAATTACCTCAACAAGACCGTAGTTGAAGATGACTGGATGGCTGACATTAAGTTAGGAAAGCGGAAGGTTCGCTTTAAGCTTGATACGGGTGCACAGGCCAACATCTTACCACTTAGAGTATTCAGACAGATAGCGAAAAGACAGTCACTTCATAAAGTACATGTTAACCTCTCTACATATACATACCCAAAATACCAGTCTTGGGATCTTGCACGATAAGAAGCCATCATCAGGGAAAGAATTAAACATTAGATTTTTAGTTGCCAATGTGAGAGCCAAGCCAATATTAGGTGCTGAAGCCTGTGAAAAGTTAGGCTTGATTCGCAGAGTCTGGAATGCCACATCCAATAGCAAAGAAACCACAAGTGAGATATTTGAAGAATACCATGATGTCTTTACAGGTCTGGGATGTCTACCTAAAGAACACCATATTGAAGTTGATCCTGGAGTGAAACCAGTTATCCATCCTCCAAGGAAGGTATCTGTGGGTTTGAGAGATCGTTTGAAACAAGAACTAGACAAAATGGAACAGAACAAAATTATTCAAAAAGTTGACAGTCCAACTGAGTGGGTTTATTCTTTAGTTATAATAATAATAGAAAAACCAAACGGTGACCTCAGAATTTGTCTGGATCCTAAGGATCTTAATGCTGCCATTAAGAGAGAGCATTTTCAATTGCCAACTGTAGATGAGATACCAGTAACTTAGCAGGTGCAAAATTTTACACTGTACTTGATGCTAATCAAGGATTTTGGCAAATACCATTAGATAATGAGAGTGCCAACCTATGTACGTTCAATACACCATTTGGGCGTTTCAAACTTTTGAGATTACCCTATGGCATACATAGTGCCCCAGAAGTTTTTTTTATAAAACAGTGAGTCAAATGTTTGATGGCATAGAAGGTGTACATACATATGTAGATGATATCTTAATATGGGGGAAAGACCCAGAGTGAACATGGTGAAAGGTTGAAAAAGGTTTTAGAAAGAGCCAGGCAAAACAACCTTAAACTCAATAGAGGAAAATGTAAAATAGGGTTAAAAGAAATCAAGTACATTGGTCATGTGTTAACTCAGGAAGGGTTGAAATCTGACAAAACAAAAGTTGAAGCAGTCAGAAAGATTCCACGCCCAGAGTGTAGAAAAGATCTGCAGAGATTTTTGGGAATGACACAATATTTGGGCAAATTCCTGTCAGACATGTCAGAGGTAACCTCACCTTTAAGAGTATTGTTACAGAAAGGGGTAGAGTGGCACTGGGATGAGGAAAAAGAAAGCACATTTTGCAAACTCAAAGAAATGGTCACAATTACACCAGTATTACAGTATTTTGATGTATCTAAACCAGTTAAGATTTCTGTTGATTCTTCTCAGAAGGGATTAGGAGCTATTTTGTTGCAAAATAACCTCCCAGTGACATGCGCTTCTAGAGCATTAACTCAGATCCAACAGAGGTATGCCCAGATAGAGAAAGAAACGCTGGCCATTGTATATGGCTGCGAAAAATTTCATCAGTATATCTATGGGAAAGAAGTACCAATTGAGACTGACCATAAGCCTCTAGAGTCAATAATGAAAAAAACCACTTAGTTCCGCTCCTCCCAGAATTCAAAGGTTACTTTTGCGTATTCAAAAATATGATCTGAAAGTTCAGTATAGGCCAGGGAAGGAGTTATATGTCGCCGATACACTCTCAAGAGCATACTTAGAAAATGATCATAGTGATGATGATTTTGATAGAGAAGTTGAGGTAATGGCTCATACCTTGGTGACTAATTTGCCAATGACACCAGAAAAGAAAAAAGAATTGGTCAGAGAAACAAAAAATGATGAGACCCTGGTGAAACTGAAACAAGTGATTGAACAGGGCTAGCCAAAGGAAAAGTCAGAGGTTCAGAACGAGGGAATACTGGGACTATAGAGAAGAGACACGCGTTGCTGAAAACCTGATATTTAAGGGTGAACGGCTTGTTATACCTAGTTCATTGAGACATGAAATGCTAAAAAAGGTTCATGAAGGGCATCAGGGCATGGAAAGATGTAAAAGGAAAGAGAGAGAGATGTTATTTTGGCCTCGAATGATGTCGCAAATAGAGGATATGATCTCGAGATGTTCAGTTTGTTTAACACACAGAAAGGCAAATGTGAGAGAGCCACTGAAACATCATAATGTTCCTGATAGAGCATGGCAACCAGCTGGAACCGACTTGTTTTATTTTCAAAATAAGACCTATCTGTTAATAGTTGACTACTATTCGAAGTACATAGAAATCACACAGCTGAGAGAAACCAGTAGTGCAGGTGTAATTAATGCCGTGAAAAAGTCTTTGCAACACATGGCATACCAGATAAGGTGGTATCAGATAATGGTCCACAATATGCGAGTAGGGCATTTAAAGAATTTGCTAGAAATTGGCAGTTTGATCATGCTACGTCGAGCCCTACGTATGCACAGTCCAATGGCATGGCCGAAAGAGCAGTGCAGACTGTAAAAAATATGTTGTACAAAGCTTTACAATATAGGAAAGATCCGTATCTGTGTCTGTTAGCATATAGAAACACACCATTAGGCAATGGTTTGGGATCTCCTGCGCAGTTGTTGATGAATAGGAGACTCAAAGGTCTGTTACCCACTACTGCTAAATTGCTACAACCTCAAGTTCAGGGTATGGTCAAAAAGAAGTTGCAAGAAAAACAAAGTACTCAAAAGATGTACTACGATAGAAAGTCACTTGAACCACTACAGAAAGGGGATATAGTGAGCATTAGAAGTGAGAAAGGTGAATGGGAGCAAGCTAAGGTAGTGGCACCATCTGAACAACCTAAATCTTTTATAGTAGAAATGCCTAAAGGAAAAATCAGGAGAAACAGAAGGGATTTGATGAAAACTAAGGAAGAAAATGATGAGATTGCAACAGATGTTGATAATGATGATAACAGTGTTCCACATACAAATGATTCTGGTAAAAAACAAGAATTCTCTGTACCTGAAAAGCATAGCTCAAGTGGAAGAGTAATTAAGCAGCCTGGAAGACACATAGAAGAATGCTGAATTCAGATATGTTTTGTACATAGTGTATATATGTTTATTTTAACTATTGTTCTTAACTCTCTGTGATAAGCCTGAATGCATAGGGTGATATTTAAATCCATCTTGAAAAGGGAGATGTCACATATGTCTGGTATAGCGCCATCCTTGTGGCGTTTGAGAAACGTTGAATAAATAAGAGGAAATTAAAAATGGCGTCCTGATAATCTTTGCGGCCGTGTCACATCTCTTAGGAAAAATCCCAAATTTGGGTTGCCTGGGAATCCTTTAGAAATCTTAAAAACTGCCATGACTCCAGGCGAGGAGGGGGGGGGGGGGGGGGGGACACGATGTTGTTAAGTTAATACTCACTCATTTGTACCTATGGCGTCTCAATGAACAGGGGTCAATGAGATTGAGACAGCGGCCCTTTGAGATGTAGAACCTGATGGGGAACCTGTAGATGCCCCAAACGGCTGGTTTCTAACCCCAGCCCTGACTGTCAACTTAACCGGAACGTTATTTTTTTTTTCAATCTCGTGGTTACTATTATCATTTCCGAACATTAGCCCAAACATCTTACACGGGCCATCGATGAGGCAGGGGATTATTATAGGAAGCTATGGGCTATCAGAGCACAATCATTTCCGCACACGCTGCATGGCGATTATGTGTTCCTCTCTTTCCATCTTTTACAATCTCTCTGTCTTTTCACTTCCCTTCCTTTTTCCTCTGCATCTGGCCCAAGGCAACCCTGATCCGAGGGGCACATGCGGCGATCGCCACATCGGCCAGTCCGCCTATGCTAACAAAGGTAAGGCCCACGGGGGTCAAGCTCGAAAGACAATTGCTCAGTCTACTGCGGTTCTAGTATTTTGGTGTTTCAAGCACATAGCCGACTTAGCAGGGGACACAGGAGTGGAAGCTTACCAAGAGAGTTTTCCCCGTCTACAATTTTTTTTTTTCAGGGAGGGGGCAAACAAATGCCAACCTTTACTTTTTCCAAAAATCTACCCTACAAACTTCAAGAGAAAAGAGTGGTTGTACGAACGTCAGAGGCTGCAGTCCTGGGACCCGGCTCTTACTCCTGTCACGGTAGGGTTAACTTAACTCTATAGTTAAGACACATCAAGAGAAATTCAGAGGACTTGTTTTCACATTTCTTAAGCTTGATTTTACGTGGTGATAATGCCCAGGTTCATATGCCTTGAGATGGTGAGAATCTTAAGTGGGGCAAAGATTACTATTTTTCTACATTTTACTCAGTCCATTCCAATTACCGTTTGTTTACTAACTCGATTGTAACAGTGGAGACCAATTACTCTGAAAGAGTTTTGAGAGTTGTGGCTCAAGACTTAAATGTTGTCTTGGTCACTGTGGGGCAGGTGCGTAAGGATCGCCGAGCCCATTGGAGTTTACAAAATTGTAGGAAAAGCTTGGCTTTTGAAGATGCAAGTGGAGTGTTTAGTGCACGTTGCAATGATTAACGGTACCATGCACTTTTGTTTTTTTAAAGGGGGTATGCGCAGTGACTGACCGAGTAGTCTTATAAATGGTGACCAAAACGTGCAAAGCGCAAAACCTATATCGCGTAAGAACGGCATCTAAAGTCCCCTAATGCCTCCTGGAGGAGTCCAGTGTTAAAAGCCCCAGTTGGTTTCTGAAGCAAAGCCTTCGCAAGTTGCAGGCATTGTAGTGTTTTAAATGCTACAGGAAGATTGTTTTAAAGGACAAAGTGAACATTTAACGCACGCGAGTCCCAACTGGGACACGCTTGCGAAAACGTCTCCCAGAATTTTTGTATCTACTTTGCTTCATGGTACAGGCTTGATTTAAAACCCGAGTCACACCGCCGCGACTACCTGCGACTCTCGCTCGTAGACAATTTGCATGAATTGTAGACATTCTAGTGCACCGACTGCATCCAACTACGATTAAACATGTTCAGTCGGGCCGACGGCTTATGACACGACGAACTCTAGTCGTGGAACCGGCCACACCCCCACGTCCACAGCCGACGTGGTGGGTGGTCGTCGTCGTGTCGTGAGTTGTCGTAGCAGTGTGACCCGGGCTTAAGTATCAAAAGAGAGAAAATAAAAAAGATCTTGTTAATTGTATCTTGAAGGGGGAGTTATAATAGTGAAATTTGCTAAATATGGAATAACATTTTTTTTACATTCAAATTTCTGAAAAATGTTTCACAATCAGGGTCCAGTCAAAAAGGTCCCTGTAGGAGCAAGCTATGTCCTAACTACCCACAATTACCTTTTCCCATGCCTTAATGTATCTTACAAACGGTCTGAAAAGCTTGGGTAGGCTATAACTACCCTCTTCCCTAAGATATTTGCAAGTTGTGCCTTCAAATATGGCTCAATTTTACATATTTTGCCGAAAAGTCGAATTTGTTTAATTCTTTGGAAAAATAACCCCACACCCTTGGGCAAAAGTAATTGCATTTTTAGGTTGAATCCACAAAATTCTACACTACAAACCTTTTTTATTAGTTAATTAATCAAAGGTGAATACCGTCACTTATCTCCAGTGAAAATAATACAAGCCCCCATATGCTGCTTTGATACACTGTGACTGTACAATGTGTATGGGAGCCCTATTCAATGTGTATGGGCGCCCACAACTAATTACTGCAGCATGCGTGTCGCCTTGGCACCACTCCTTTCACAGAGCTCGAAGCTCAAGTGCACCCACGCGTCTTAGAAGGTCACCGCAAGATAGTAAACGAAGTCTGTGTGCCTTTTACTGTGTGTTTAAGGTTGGCCGGGGTCATTCTTAGCTTCTTGTGAGTGAGTCAGAAAAATGGCAGAGATACATTTAGTACAGATCTTACAACAGCAGTCATATCTTGCTCGAAATAAGTCGGATTTTGACAAATTTGATATCATTGAAGGGGGAATTGTGTGAAAGATGTCTTAATTTAAGAAGTCATACCCACTTTATCAAAACAAAAGGAAAAATAAGAAAAAAAAACAATAAAACATGCAAATGACGTCATCCTCATAAATATGTAAATTAATGAACTAAAAAGGACGTCATTGAAAATTGCTTGTTCTGCCTTTTCAGTTTATATTTAGGTCTTTATTGAAAATAATCTTCCCCACTAGTTTAAATCATGCATCAATTTACCTTGTCAACATTAATGTACTTTAATATACCCTTCCGGGCGTAAGGGTCTTTTAACAATGCAATTCGCATATCTTGTAAACGGAGAAAAATATGTGGACACGTATCATGCACGTTGAGAGCGAAGCGCACAGCGCGAAACGTACAACGTATACGTGTGGGATCCTAAGTCCCCTCATATGACCCCTGTTGGGGTCCAGGGGCGCAAAGCCCGGGTGGGTATGGGAGCGAAACCTCTGGAAACTCCAAGCATTTCAGTGTTGTAAATGTTTCTATAAGATAGTTTCATGTGACAAATCTAAGGATATAATTGTCACACATGTTGCATATTTGACAATTTGTACTTACAGAAACGGTATAGTACAATTTTATACACATACACATAGGCGTAGGAAGCGGAAGGAGGGGCTCTACCCCCTCAGTCCAAAATGTGAGGGGGTGAAGAATGCTTCCGCCCCTCCTCCCAGATCCAAGGGCAAAACCCCCTTATTTGTCTCTTCTGTCAAAAATCTTATATTGATACTCATGTTAAGGATCTATTGCTATAAAATATCTTGGAGTATATTTGGATAGCGGAATGTCTTTCGCTCAGTACGTAACAGAGAAATGAAAAACTGCTATGTTTCATTTGCATCGTATAAGAGTCTTACGCAAAGAGTGCAAGATTTTGCTGCAAAGCTGATACATAACAAGAAAAGGTTTGATAGTGCTACTGAGTGTTTAAGAGAACTTCACTGGCTCCCCATTAGGTACGAAATACTTTTCAGACTTATGTACGTCTTGTAAATGTATCGATGACCAGGCTCAGAAATATTTGGCAAATTATTTTATGAAAAGGAAAAGTGGGTACTTTCTTAGGTCTACAGCTAACTATGTTGTACCGAGAAATAGGACGAAGGCCTTCGGTGATGGGGCTATTTTTCTGTGGCTAGTCCAAGGGAGTGAAACAACTTACCCAATGAATTTCAGTCCTGTTTTTCTTTCACAAGTTTTAGGAGTAAGCTTAAGACATACCTGTTCCGGATGACTTTCTACTAGTTTTTCCACTATTTTTGTCACTTTTTCTGCGAGGGGTTGTTTTGTAAAGAGCCACTGCATATAGCCTCTTGAGAAGTGTGTGCTACATCATCATCATCGTCATCGTCATCGTCACCGTCACCGTCAACGTCACCGTCAACGTCACCGTCACCGTCACCGTAACCGTCACCGTCACCGTCATCACCATCACCATCACCAACACAACCACCACCATCATCATCACCATCACCATCACCAACACAACCACCACCATCATCATCACCATCACCATCACCATCACCATCACCATCACCATCACCATCACCATCACCATCACCATCACCATCACCATCACCATCACCACCACCATCACCATCACCATCACCATCACCATCACCATCACCATCATCATCGTCATCAACGTCACCATCGTCACCATCGTCGTCGCCGTCGCCGTCATCGTCATCGTCGTCGTCGTCGTCATTGTCATCGTCGTCGTCATCGTCATCGTCATCGGTATCGTCATCGTCATCGTCGTCATCATCATCATCATCATCGTCATAATCATCGTCATCGTCATCGTCATCATCATCGTCGTCATCGTCATCGTCATCGTCATCGTAATCGTCATCGTCATCGTCATCGTCATCATCATCATCATCGTCATCATCGTCATCATCGTCATCATCGTCATCATCGTCATCATCGTCATCATCGTCATCATCATCATCACCATCATCATCATCATCATCATCATCATTACCATCACGATCAACAAACCATCATCATCACCATCATCACCATCATCGTCATTATCTTCAGCATCGTCACCATCGTCATCAACGTCACCATCGTCACCATCGTCGTCGCCGTCGTCGTCATCGTCATCGTCATCGTCGTCGTCATTGTCATCGTCGTCGTCATCGACATCGTCATCGTCATCGGTATCGTCATCGTCATTGTCATCGTCATCATCATCATCATCATCATCGTAATCATCATCGTCATCGTCATCGTCATCATCGTCATCATCGTCATCATCGTGATCATCGTCATCATCGTAATCATCATCATCATCATCATCATCATCATCGTCATCATCATCATCGTCATCATCATCATCGTCATCATCATCATCGTCATCATCATCGTAATCATCATTGTCGTCATCGTCATCATCGTCGTCATCGTCATCGTCATCATCGTCGTCATCGTCGTCATCGTCGTCATCGTCGTCATCGTCGTCAATTGTGGGATCATTATAAATTCTGTCTGATGTTCTAAGGTAGGAAATCTAGTATGGATAAAAATCTAGCATGTATGCACTCACAGACACCTCCTTAGCGGCACATGGGCAGCCGGCGAGAGCTAAGCTCTCGCACGTCTTTCCTAGCTCACGCGCGGCTCGAAACTGGCGTAGCAGCCCCAGAATTCCGTCACTGGTATGAAAAGTCTCGCGCGGCTGCACGTGCCTGCCTTGCGAGCAGCCCGCCCTCCAGACACGTTCGTCTACCGCGTGAGTTGCAGGTCAGCCAACCTCATGGGGAAATCCCGTGAATTCCTTACCGGGTCCTGTGTACGTGTACCGGTAAGGCAGCGAGGGTGCGTATGGGTGTATGTGTGTATGTATGCGTGTATGTATGTATGGGTGTATGTATGTATGTATGTATGTATGTATGTATGTATGCGGCGGCTCTTGCGCGAAAAGTACAGGGGTTTTGAATCCCCCAGTGATCTATATCTTCGAAATTGGCTGAAGACGGTCTACCGGTCTGGCGGGAATCCATTAAAATTGTCAAACTTAAACATTGTTTGATAAGATATCATGTCATGTGACTCTCAAGCTTTGTGCAGCTCAGAAAAAAAATGGGAAAAGAAATGAAACTGCGTCTAGAAATATGTTTGCTATGAAGAGAAAGATATTGCTGGAGTCCCAGAGACTTACCTTCAATATCATCTGTTATTGACGATTTACCGGTGTGTGAATATACTGTAGCTAAAGGCGAAGCGATGATGACAACTATAGAGATGGCAAGTTTGAAGCCTTTAATATGAAAGTTAGTAGAGAGATAAAGCATAATAAAATTTAAGTTAAGTGTTTAGTGCTGCATTTCAAACTTTAAGACTGTAAAGTATTATGTCATCTATGCCAAAATACAGATAGTCACACCCTCGCGAAAGAGGGGTTTGTCAATGGGTTCGTATTTCAAATCGAACCCCTTGTGAGCTAAGGATCACTCATCAGTACTTACGACTTTTTCATTTATGCCATAGAGGTACATCATAAAGTCCCGTGGAAGCCGGGCATTAAGAAAGCAGCAAGAACAAATCAGGTATCAAGAGGATAACGTCCGTAGCATAATGTACAAGAATTACAGTATAATATTTCTTGATATACATTTTCAAAAACAACCTTTCTTTTGCCCTCTACCATGGCCGATCCTGAAATTTAATACATTGACGAAACGAAGAAAAATATTCTAAAAGTTGCTTATAAATCCATAAGTTATCAACTCTGAGACACCCCATGACCCCCATGGAGGCATTATCCATGAGACTCGACAAGGGCCTACCACAAGGTCTACGAACTCCACGTCCTACGGCGAGCGCTCCAATTCCAAGGGATCAGTACCAGGATCAGTACTCTTCCGATCACTTGCTACCAGGGTCTTTTAAAACTTTAGTGAAAATCTGTAAGACATGAGAACTCCAAATGAGTCATTTTTTTAGATGGAACATGCAAGGCATAAGGAATGCCATTTTGCAACTTGAAATGTATTTTGGGGGAAATGTCTCAGTACGTAAACGCGCCAATTGGTGGTAATCTCGGCTGAGATATTTTCATGAATTTCTGTTTTTTTTTTCCTCCTAACCAACCCCACCTCTCCACTGAAAAAAAATCCTATAATGTATAGGGCTTGTGCAAGAGCAATATTTTCGCCTGCATGCATACACACATATTGCCAAAGGAGCTATCCGAGATACGTTTATGACAGTTTCTGTGGGTCCAGCTAATGCTAACCCTTTGTAGTTCCCCTGCAGACGCAGATTCAATGATACCTATAGATCCATTTCACCAACGCTACAGTTTTTTTTTGTTTTTTTGCATCGAGAAAAGCAGTCATGTCGGGGCCCAAAATAAGTCAGGCAGTGGGACCACAAGTGCATGTAAAATGCACCGTGAATGTAAAATGTACCCTGGATGCGATGAAGTGTACAATTTTAATGAAATGCAGTGATGCTGTAGTCTACAAAACATGATTATTGTACGTGTGCCCTCAATATGGTAGCGTAAGCAAAACGTGACGTCATGTGACGAGGTCTATCCGACCCCCTCTTGAAAAATCCTGCGCACGGGACTGGATTACATTATTCTTTTTAAGTAAATTATTTAACAAACACTGATTTAGAATGTTTGTTATTTGCAAATGTATTAACTAAATACTCATTCACCATGGACTGAAACTATGTTTGAATAGGTTTGTGTAGCTGGTAAAGTTTCAGATTGTAGTCGTCCTACTACGTTGTTACTCAAAGTATTAAATTGCCACACGAAGACCTCTTGATCCCCGCCCTCTTAATTGAATTGGAGTTTTGGGGCCAGAGTAGTTCATTACAGAGTAGTGTATTATTGTGCTAATGATTTTGTGTGCGAAACACGCTTAAACTTTGCACTAGAGTTCATTGACTCAAGCCCGTAGCCAAGGGAATGGGGTAGGTGTGGCTGAGGGCAGTGGTGAAGCTCCCTAGAAAAACGCCCCCCTCCCCCGTCACAAATTACATTTGCCTTAATATACGTTAGGATATCTCGCCCCCATGATAACAAATACATGCAGGTCAGCACTCACATACTTTCAGTTTCCGAACCAAATGTTTCTGCTACCATGGTTATTTTAATCAAAAATCTTTTCGAAGGAAAAGAAGAGCAAATAAAATTTCAATCATTTACAAATCTATGCCCCTCTATTGTCTTGTAACATATGCACGCAGAAACAATAGTTATCAGACATAACGACACTATAAGCGTCCGAAATATATGAATGCTTATAATGAGATAGACTGGAGTGCTTAAACGAGTAGTTTGATTGTATTAAAATAGTCTGGTTTGAGATTGAGGTCAGAATGATCATTTATGCCACCATGTTGTTTCGATTCCCTAACATGTCTATGAACAGAAAAAAATCAAATATCTAGGTATCTTCGTGAGGGTTGAGGACATACAGCAGGGTATCTGTCAACAGTCAGGGTGCTGGAAAACAAAATAAATGGGGTTAGGGAAGCAAAATGACTATTATTTTTCATCCAGAAACTTGAGAGTAACAAACGACCCCCATTTCTTTTATCGAGAAATTGTCTTTTAGTTGGTGTACAGATTTTGTGAATCAAGTGACTATTGAGGTCATTAGGCCTAGAGGCCAAAAGGAAATGTGACCTTCTATCCAAATCTTGACTATGCCATTTAAGAATGCAATTGTGTACTGGTGTACTAGTTCATTTGTCCTATTTTGACCTGAAATGATTTTATTAGATGTCTCTGAAAAATTTATTAGAAAAACCTACTTTTCCAGCCCAGGAATGGCGATGTATTTATCGCCAATGATCACTGCACGCTGTACATTGCCTCGAGTTCATTTTGATATCTGTAGGAATATTCCCTCTTATCGCAAGTTATTTATTGCATATCTGCATGTGCATATCGACACCATCGGCCATTCTCAATACCTAAAAACGTGCAAAACAATACAATGAAATGGCAGCACTTATAGCTTTACACTGGACATGATCGAGGTAAATGTCACCTGGAATGGTCATCAACAATACCATGTGTGGACGAATGTCTCTCATTTATATAAAGAGAAAAAATCAGGCAAACACAAATCTTCGGGTGGGTTAGGAAGATGCAAAGGGTATTTTCTAAAGGCAGCAAGTGTTGAAAAACTACAGATTTAGGGGTTGGAGAAAAGTTAAAGGGACATAATTATACACCCAGTACTCCTCGAGTAATCAACAACCCCTTCGTTTATCCGTATAGGAGTTAGAGTTAGATGAGGTTTTACGGCTGTTTCTAACCAATTGGGTAAGGTTGGGCCGGCCACGGCCTTTTTTTCCAGTTGTGTCTCACTGGCTTGTTTTCCCTACTTCATTGCTTATGCTGAGCACCTAGCACAAAGGCAGTAGGTTCCGTTTTTTTTAAAGTCTTTGGTATGACCCGTCTAGGAATGTTCTTTTAGGCGATAGGTAAATTTTACTAATCAATAGATTAATGAGGATCAAAGAAGTCACGAGGTAAAGACTTTCACCTTTGACCCAGATTTGAAATACCATGTTAGATTGACTTAAATTATGTCAAGGAAAAGGGTTAATCTGTCCACTTCTGACCCAGAACAGCTTAATTGTATATCTTTTCAAAGTTTAAAGTCAGTAATGTTCCACAATCAAGTTGTGTGTAATGGCTAGTCCAGTGGCGTAGCCAGGATTTTCTTTGCAGAGGGGCTGAGGGGCTGGAGTCTGAAATGAGGGGTGGGGTGGGTGGGTAGGGACTGACGTTATGTTCGAATTATTAAAAGATATATGTGGACGCTTTGCAGCAATAGGTGCAGTCCAGGGGAGGAGTTACTTGAAGCTACGCGATTTTGTGCCCTTTAGAGGTCTCAGAGACGCTTATGTTTGTTCGAGTTTCAGAAATTTCAATCATGTAAAATTAGTGTAAAATACCTAAAATCATAGTCCACAGACCAACCTCGATTTGTGAGGACCTGTGCGTACCAAAATGAGTCTCCTTTAATTCTTGTATCCGCTTTGTCCTTCCCTGTGCCCAGAAGATTATAGGAGTACCGTTACTGCCAGGGGCATGTGTAGGTATATAGGGTGCCGTGTGCCAAACGAATATGAGACCAACTGCAGTTTTAGAGATCGACTGTGAATAGTAAACAGCTGCATCCGAAATTCAGACAGCAGAGGCAGGGTATTGGGCTCTTCAACAGCGTGCGGTAGCAGGCGCGGATCCAGACATTTCGAAAGGGAGGGGGGGGGGAAGCTGAAAGCCCGTATGAATATTCTCCTAGATTAACATTATGCTAATTTTCGCGTATTTTTTATTGTTGATGTGGCGAAAAAGGGGGGCTGAGCCCGAGGAAGCCCCCCTTGGATCCGCGCCTAGGGTAGTAATTAGGGTCTCGAGAATTGTTTTAAATTCATGGAGTAACTAGATGTGACATGGAGCAATATAAATTAGTAAAGATATACAGATAATATAATAAAGGATGTGACAGGGTCCGTTGAGACAATGCCAAGAAAGTAGGGACATCGTTTTCTCCTTGGCATCAGTTAAATTGGTATCTTCCGGCATACCCATGCATTGCATGCGTCGACTCTTTAATTCCATCATATGTGGAAAAAGGAAAAACAAACCGTGTGTACGCGCGTAGTGCGCGGACAGTCTTCGTCTTTTTACCAATATATCACAGAGAATAATCCTTTCTTGAATGACATATAAGGAAATAAATCTTGTTGAATTGCAATGTGCTTTCCATTGTCACAACTGGCATATTTCAAACCTTAACTGCCTGTTTCATGAACAAACAGTCTACGGTTTAAAGAACTGAAAAAGAAGTACTGTTACGATAATATTTATCCCAGTTCCTCTGATGGTCCGTTTTTCAAGGGTTCATGTAGATGCAGCCCCTCAGCAATGCGCCATGAAACCTTTTCAATTTGGGGAAGGGCTGAACGAATCTGGCCCAAGTTTTGAAACTCCGCCCGAGCTGTACTATGCTCGGAGCTCGCCAAAAAATTGCAGGCAATCTTGCCAAAGTTTAATTTTTTTACAGATTCTTTCCCAAAAATACCCGATTCATTGCCGGCTCTCTGCCACAGTTTTCGGATCCCCAGGTACACACAGCCTAGGATATCCCCACATACCAGGATATTACATTCTTTTAGGGCCTTCGAGAGAAGCCGGCCAATTTTCTCTGAAGAACCAAAATGACTGCTCTAGGGGGCCCCACATAGGTTCGTGTCCATGACCCGCACCTGGCACATAGGCTACTGAATATATACTGAACACATGGGAATAAATAGAAATGTGGTTACGGGAACCGTAATTACTGTTTATGGAAGCAGATGACACTACCTAAAAATTTTCATTTTACTGCTGATATTGTTCTTGTCTACATGAGGGTTTATAGCCTATTTTGTTTGCCATTGGAAAAGTGTGTGAGATTGTGTTCTTGAGATGTTTCTTGGAGCTGAGATGATAATGTACTTTTAACAGTGGGTGTTTGGCGGCCACTTTAACAAAACCGTCTTGATTCAGACTACTTATACACTACGCTTGGTGCAGAATATTGTACAACTACAAGTAGGCATGTGTCAGATGAAACTAATAAGGCTGTACCAAACGTGAGGATAAGCCGAGTTTAGGCCCTACGTCTCACTGTGCAATCTGATGACACAATAATGTTAACATTAAATACTGTACCTTGTTACTGGTAAACACAAGTTTGCTTTGGTATGATATACGGCCAGTATTGAGTTGGCTACTTCTCTTCCCTATACTGGCTATGTGGTAGTAGGCTATGTTGGAAATGAATGCAATATAAAAACTGATCACAATATCAGTTCAGATAAGCCAACTGAGAAAGATGCTGATGGATAAACTTGAAAATTATTGATATTGAGCCCAGCCCACACAGCGGTACTATCCAGATGCGCGTTAGCCTACTTGTCCAAGCTGCAACAATATCCCTACGTTTAAGGCCTACAATGCAAATCTCTGAACGTTACTACAAAAAAGTTAATAATACCCACACTGCTGCAGAAATTTTCAACAAAAATTCCTTGTAGGCCACTAACAGTCTCTATATACAACGATAGTAGGGTCAACACAAAGTGTACGGTATCCTTGAAGAAGGCTAGCCTAGGCCTGACGTTAGGCTAGGCCTACACAAGTTAGGCCTGCTTTAATTGTTACTGCTGAAAGCTTTGTGTCAGTTACTGTGCTGGCCGATAGCATTTTAACAATGCCGATTGGATGTTTTTTATACGCAATATCTCCAGAAACGAACCGGTCGTACAGTAGAGTCTTGTGCTAAGTTCTGGTTGATCACAGGGACGGCTTGCTGACATCTGTGCTTTACATATACCCAACGATGTAGAAGGGGTTATTATTTCTAGGACTGGGGAGACCTAGTGAGCGTTTAATGTCAACAGACTTGCCAACTTTCACAATTTCACCGTGAGTCTTACAGTTTTGGGCATCGTCTCACGGTGAAAATGGAGTTCTCACGGTGGAAATCATTTTAATGCAATGTCTTCCTTCCATTGCTGGTTAAGTTATTATTGAATCTCAGATGCATCCTTCCCACAAAAGTGACTTCAGTGTAACAGTCCTTCTTTCTATATATGCCGATCTAAAACTTCCACAATTTTCAATCAATGTCTTGTAGATGTCACCTTAACTATATTAAGAGGATGAACAAAAAAGAAATACCTTCTAGTTTGGAAAACAATTTTCATAATACCGTATGAGACTTGTTTAAAATCTCAATGTTTGAGATGTGGTTTCCAGATTTTCTTGCAAGAACCTCAAGGTTTGCCATTTTGAGGTTGGCAAGTCTGTCTCAAACTAGCATTTCCTTACAAAAAAAGAAAGAGTAATTGTCACATCACGCAAAGCGGGGCAGTAAATGGCCTTTTTACTGACAAAAAGCATTTCAAAGAGGGCTAGCTTTAAAAAAGAAATTTTTCTTCATGTTATTGCCATTTTTAAAACACCTGTTAGTTAACATTTAAGGATACCGTTACTTGCACATATCACTTCCCCCAATTCATTCAGACGTTTGGACAATAAAAATCTTTGTAGTCTTATTTTTTGATGCAAAGACCATCATTTCCTTAGTGAATGCTTTACAATTATGTACAGGTAATAGCAAACATACAGTACTTGCGACAGTTCTGATAATGAACTGCTTCTTCAGATAATGTGGGACAAACAAACTGTCACGTGATCTGATATGTGTATAATATGTTTATGAGAAGCTGTCGCTTCCATAAACAAATTACAAATTAGTACTGCATAAACTCTTTATGTACAGTGGTTAACAAATGTTCACACAGTAACATGTGCCAGAAACTACTTATATATATATATATATATATATATATATATATATATATATATATACATACATAGATATAATATAGGGGAAAATCGTGTGAAATATATATATATTATATATATATATATATATATATATATATATATATATATATATATATATATATATATATATATATATATATAACACTAATTCGACAGGCTGAGGGGAAACCGTGATACCGCGTTTTCGTTAAGGCGAAAAAGAAACAATAAAATACATAAGCATATATTTTCCCTAAGCTAAAATAAACTGTTCAAAGATATAATCAACGTTATTTCAATGGCTCGCCATCCGTTAGTGTTAACGGATAGGTGTTCGTAAATTCGTCTACATTGAAGTATTAGTATGTAGGTTGTGTGGTTGAAAGCAAATTACCATACCTTTATGTATTCCTATAAAAAAGGGTGTGAAAACGTTACGGGGAAACGATATTTTCCCCGAATGTACATTTTCCCCCTAATGTATGTTTTTTTTTCACACGATTTTTCCCCCAAGGTGAAAAATAGGCAAATATATATATATAGTTTCTTGGCATTGTCTCAACGGACCCTGTCACATCCTTTATTATGTTATCTGTATATCTTTACTAATTTATATTGCTCCATGTCACATCTAGTTACTCCATAAATTTAAAACAATTCTCGAGACCCTAATTGCTACCCTAGGCGCGGATCCAAGGGGGGCTTCCTCGGGCTCAGCCCTCCTTTTTCGCCACATCAACAATAAAAAATACGCGAAAATTAGCATAATGTTAATCTAGGAGAATATTCATACGGGCTTTCAGCTACCCCCCCCCCCCTCTGCTTTTCGAAAAGTCTGGATCCGCGCCTGCTACCGCACGCTGTTGAAGAGCCCAATACCCTGCCTCTGCTGTCTGAGTTTCGGATGCAGCTGTTTACTATTCACAGTCGATCTCTAAAACTGCAGTTGGTCTCATATTCGTTTGGCACACGGCACCCCATATACCTACACATGCCCCTGGCAGTAACGGTACTCCTATAATCTTCTGGGCACAGGGAAGGACAAAGCGGATACATGAATTAAAGGAGACTCATTTTGGTACGCACAGGTCCTCACAAATCGAGGTTGGTCTGTGGACTATGATTTTAGGTATTTTACACTAATTTTACATGATTGAAATTTCGAATACTCAAACAAATATCAAAGTCTCTGAGACCTCAAAAGGGCACAAAATCGCGTAGCTTCAAGGGACTCCTCCCCTGGACCCCACCCATTGCTGCAAAGCGTCCACATATATCTTTTAATAATTCGAACATATCGTCAGTCCCTACCCACCCCACCCCTCATTTCAGACTCCAGCCCCTCAGCCCCTCTGAAAAGAAAATCCCGGCTACGCCACTAGACTAGGCATTACACACAACTTGATCGTGGAACATTAATGACTTTAAACTTTGAAAAGATATACAATTAAGCTGTTCTGGGTCAGAAGTGGACAGATTAACCCTTTTCCTTGACATAATTTAAGTCAATCTAACATTGTATTTCAAATCTGGGTCAAAGGTGAAAGTCTTTACCTCGTGACCTCTTCGATCCTCATTAATCTATTGATTAGTATAATTTACCTATCGCCTAAAAGAACATTCCTAGACGGGTCATACCAAAGACTTTAAAAAAAAAAAAAACGGAATCTACTGCTTTTGTGCTTGGTGCTCAGCATAAGCAATGGAGTAGTAAAAACAAGCCAGTGAGCCACAACTGGAAAAAAGGCCGTGGCCGGCCCAACTTTAACCAATTGGTTAGAAACAGCCGTAAAACCTCATCTAACTCTAACCCTAAGTCCTATACGGATAAATGAAGGGGTTGTTGATTACTCGAGGAGTACTGGGTGTATAATTATGTCCCTTTAACTTTTCCCCAACCCCTAAATCTGTAATGTTTCAACACTTGCTACCGTTAGAAAGTACCCTTTGCATCTTCCTAACCCACCCGAAGATTTGTGTTTGCCTGATTTTTTCTTTTTATATAAATGAGAGACATTCGTCCACACATGGTATTGTTGATGACCATTCCAGGTGACATTTACCTCGATCACGTCCACTGTAAAGCTATTAAGTGCTGCCATTTCATTGTATTTTTTTGCACGTTTTTAGGTATTGAGAATGGCCGATGGTGTCGATATGCACATGCAGATATGCAATAAATAACTTGCGATAAGAGGGAATATTCCTACAAATATCAAAATGAACTCGTGATAATGTACACCCTGCAATGATCATTGGCGATAAATACATTGCCATTCCTGGGCTGGAAAAGTAGGTTTTTCTAACAAATTTTTCAGAGACATGTAATAAAATCATTTCATGTCAAAATAGGACAAATGAACCAGTTTACTGTACATAATTGCATTCTTAAATGGCATAGTCAAGATTTGGATCGAAGGTCAAATTTTGTTTTGGCCTCTAGGCCTAATGACCTCAAGAGCCACTTGATTCACAAAATCTGTACATCAACTAAAAGACAATTTCTCGATAAAAGAAATGGGGAGTCGTTTGTTACTCTCAAGTTTCTGAATGAAAACTACTAGTCATTTTGCTTCCCTAACCCCATTTATTTTATTTTCCAGCACCTGACTGTTGACAGATACCCCGCTATATGACCTCAACCCTCACGAAGATACCCAGATATTTGATTTTTTTCTGTTCATAGACATGTTAGGGAATCGAAACAACATGGCGGCATAAATGATCATTCCAGGTGGCACTGACCTCAATCTCAAACCAGACTATCTTAATACAATCAAACTACTCGTTTAAGCACTCCAGTCTATCTCATTATAAGCATTCATATATTTCGAACGCCATTCATGCGTTATAGTTTGCTGAAAACAAGGACACCGATTTGGGTTGGACAGTGAGGGTTAGGGGGAGGACGTAGCTTTGAAACCTCAAATTAATCAATGTGTATCTGTGTGAATATCAGTATCTGTGTGAATATCAGTTGCGTAGCCAGAGGGAGGTAGGGGGCAGAGTCCCCCTACAGAAATTTTGGGGACGCATTGGCCGATGTTTAAAAAATGAAGAAAAGCAAAAAAAAAAAAAAAAAGAAGAAGAAAAAAAAAAGAAAACCAGCGAGAGGAGGGAGGGATCTGAAGTTGGTGGGGCCGAGTGAGAAGGGATAGGGATCTACGTCTCGGGGATGAGTAATGGCGGTGGAATCCACTACAGAATGGAAGGCATATTTATTTTATGATGGTCGCACTGGCAATAAACCCCCGAAAAGTCAATCAAAACCTTCAATATTAATGATGTCATCTCATCTGGAAACAGTGTTCCGGATATTTTTCTCCTTTTTTCAACTGATTATGCCTTGGGGACTGAACCCTTGCCCTTTTTTCGAACCCTAATCCTGATTTTGAAACATCCCGAAAACGTGTTGGTTGTCAATGTCATTTTCACTCAGAGGGGGGCCGCCCTTCCAGGTGCGGTGCCATGTGGGGACAGGAAGCAGATAAGCCATGCCCCCCCCACCCCCGTCGGGGGAATTTTTACAGTTTTGTCGGGGAGTCTTAGTCGATACGATGAAGCATACAGTCCCCAAAGGCGAAGGATTCCCCACCGGTTTACCTGTTTTTTGCTCTCAAAGGACTTCTCTAATAAGAGCCAAAAATTTTCGGCGCGCTACGCACGCTTTGGGTCAATCCATTTTCTTCAATATTTCCATTCCACATACCTAGATAGCACAAGTCCTGTCCACCTTACTCAGTAACATGTAGGCAGAGTACACAGCTTATGTAGAGGTCGTAAATCTCATCCCATATCGCAATGACTAGTTGCTGTTCTCTAATGTGTGTCATGCTGCACGATCAGTTGGTGAGCGAGTCCAAGTGGTTTCGATACAATGTATGTTATCCCCGATACGATCTCCAACCCCTACAGTTTTCTTTCTTTCTTTTTGTTCTTAATGATCACATATTTTTTGTGGAGGCTACCATAAATTTTCGCGCGCTTTGCAGTTTCGCGGTTCAGATTCAAAAGAACGATATCAGTGCCCAACTTGGCTCTTGAAGTATTAAGTGATATTATGCAAAATATATCCTGCAATGGCATGGGATAGTTAGGCTTCTTCAAATCCCTTTCTCACCATGCACCCCCATCGACATAGTGGGTTGTCGGATCTTGGGGTCGCTGGCGTGGCCCGGCCCCCGTTCGGGAAAATTCTGTCAACCCCCATGATTAGTTTACTTACTTTGGCTTTCAAAAGGATCATTTCTCAGATAAAACCCACAATTTTTGGTACTCTTGGCCCACTCTTCCTCGGCCCCGTTACCTATAGCTAAATATAGTGCAATGTCATCTCATTTCCGTAAAACTAGTAAATGACTGTTCTCTTATGTCTGCCGTGAGGTACGGCAAGTGACCTGAGGAGGGAAGTAAAATTTAAGTTATGTTTAATAGGACTTACCTGCCTGAACAATTGACCTATGTAAGTTTTAAACAAGTACAGATTCTCTTTAGTGTAGGCTTATCCCAAAAAAAAATTTCGAGCACTTCGCGGGCTTTGAAATTTCAGTTTAGATTACGGATTAAACAGTAAACCTTTGTCCCCTAGTATATACAAATTTTATGCAATATATGCAATGGCATGGTAAAGCACACAGGTTTTCTTCAAATCCCCCCTCACCAATCCCTCGACGGCATCGGGGTTTCTTGTCGCTGGCCTCCACGTCGGGGAGTCTGGCCCCCTTCAGGCAAATCCTGGAACCACCCCTGGGCCACTCTGAAAATCCCTGTGGAGAACATTGGGAACTAGTATAAAAAGAAGCATCATTTCGCATTTAAGCCCTTCTAGACAACAAAAACATTTCAAAAGGGGAGGGGGACATCCCTCCCCATATGCTCCCCTTATACCCCTTCCCCAGGACTGCGGTCAAAGATGGGGACGATGAGTCGACTTTGCCCCCACACCAACAACTTAGCTACGCCCCTGGTGAATATGCAGACGTACATGTGTATTTATTCTCATATTTACACGTAGACGTATGCTTATGAATAGGTAAACCTACGCGGAAATGTAAAATTAATGTTTACGTTATGTTGGCTATATACTACTAGGGCAATGCTGACAACTCACTGCGAGAATGCGCTCATGGGGGTACCAAACGAGCCCACATGGTTCACTTTTCGAGTCGCAAAAAGAGTTGAGTAAGGGTTAAGAAGTCAATGACGGCCAGTGTAAATCCCACAACTGGCTGATGTAGGTTTTTTAACAGTTGTTTCATTAGTTGATTTTTCATTTCACACTGGTGATGCATAACGGAAAACATTGGCACATTAGTGTCATGCACTTGTCTTGAAACAACTACTTAAATCATCGCATGCCAAGATAAGAGGTTGTTTACTGTACACAATTAGATTCTGAAATGACATACCCAAGATTTAGGTCAAAGGTATTTTCCCTTTTTTAACTGTAATTACCTTATCAGTTACATAATTCCACAGATTTGTATATCAATCAACAGAAAAGTTTTCGAGAAATACTTTGAGGGCTTATTTGTTCCTCATGGGTCTATGGATAATAGCCATTTTACCCCCCCCCCCCCAAATCTTTTTGTTTTTCCAGCACCCTGACTCTTCCAGATACCTCGTAATGTTTTCGCACCCCACCCATATGCATGACTTTTTCTGTTCATGGATCTGTTAAGGAATCGATAAAACATAGTGGCATTAATGACTATTCCAGGTTGAACTTACCTCAATATGAAGCCGGACTATGACTCTCCAATCATTAAACTAATCTGTTATACCTTTTACGTTTTCTTTTGGGGGGAGGGGGGTGGGGGTACATGGTTTCTTTGATAATTGCTTTTGTGGTGGTCATCTCTCCCAGTTCACTTTCCTTGATTTTGGTGGTGTGTGTGCAGTGTATGTATCAATTTCTTTGGGTTTTTTAGGGCCTATTTACATGATCCGTTCAGTAGTTGCTTTTTCTGCTACCGTTGCTTTCTGCTTTATTTCATTTACAGGAAGTATCCCATAACGGTGCTTTCAATGTACTGGCTTTACAAAGTCTTTGAATTTTGTATCATATTTACATTCAAGAAGTAACACCACCTAGAGAAAAACGTAGCACATTAAACTCGATAATTATTTGCTATTTTGTAATATCGTTTGAACCATACTAGTTAGTATGATATTCGAATAACTACAGAAGACCTATGTGAATGACAAAGTAGATATGCTGTAAAAGGTGGGTTAAATTTCTTATAACGAATCTTACGATCAATATATGCAACATTCAAAAGTAAGCGTTTCGAAGAAAGCTTAAAGTAGTTCCACCACACCGTCTGGCATGAAGGATGCTACGTCAAATTCTTGCGAAACTTGAACTTTTAACTTATTCTGATAATAAAAGGGGCGAGGATGACGATTCAGCAATAGTGCCATTTTTTTTGAATAGGTTTATGCGTAAGAGCCGCCACACTACCACAGCTTTAATCAGTTTTGATAACTTAAATCCACATACAAAATTAAGGTTTGACCTGTCACTAATTGGCACAAAGGATTTTTTGCCTATTGATTTCGTTTAAGGTACGCGCCATGACATACTGAAAGTCCGTGAAAATCTGTGCATGGAAAATGTTTCTAATTTGCATAAATTGAAAATGAAATCTTCAGATCCTAGACTCCGATAAAAATACTTTGTCGAATATACTCTTTTTTGAGATCTAGGAACACAATAACAGCAGTGAAATTTCCATGAGAACCCTTTCTCAGGCTAAATTTGGATAAATTCAAACTGACCTCCATTTTCATAAAGTGTCGTCCATATCTTGAGATTTGAGACCAAAAGAAACATTATTTTACTGCCAACATCCAGGTTTGGGAAGTTTGGAATACAATCATAGCAATGAAACAAACATGTCACATTTCTTTCAGGTCTGATTTGCATTAGATGTAAATGACCTTTGTATTGTAACATTTTTGTTCATATTTTGTTGAGTGAAAAGGTCTGGAACCAACAATAATTCTCAGCTAGCAGGTAAGATCCACGAAGGATTCAGAGACACCACCAAAGAAAGCATATGTAGAGTAGAAAAAGTTTAGTGGCAGACAACTACACGCTAATGATGACTAAAACAGCACCAAGACATATATATATATATATATATATATATATATATATATATATATATATATATATATATATATACCTCCCAATCCAGCCAAATGTTAACCATTCCTGTTTTTCTACAGATCAGTCCAAATGTTAACACTTTTTGTATCAGTATTTTAACCAGCAGTGATAGTAAAATTTAAAAAAAAAAGTAACGGAATAGTAAGATTAATGAATGAAGAATATCCACATCAAATTTCGTACAGTAATACGGCATATTTAAAAAGTTATAAGCGTTGAAAGGATGGAGATATACTCAAAAAGGCTTATATACACGCCAAAAATTCGCAATATTTGCTTCATTATATTTCCATGGTGACTAAAAATTTCGGATCAAGTTTTGGCATGATAAAAGGGATTAGATGGTCACAATTACCCATAGATTTCATGTAACTTACACACAAACTAATGTTAACCTGTGAAAGGTTAACTTTTGGCAAGAGTTAACATGTTGCAGAATAATATCTACGCCAGGTTAACGGATGGACCGATTTGAATATATATATATATATATATGTATATATATATATATCTATATATATATATATATATATATATATATATATATATTGCTAATTTGGGATTTAGGCGAAAAACCGTATGAAAAAACGCGACTGCTGGGAGAACTCGACCCTTAGGCGAAAAAATCGTTTCGCCTTAACGTTTTACACACTGTTTTATATAGGAATGCGTAACTCTATACGCAAGTCCGATTTACCACATAATGTTAATGCAATTACTTAGTTCCACACCAACTTACGTGCATGTATCCGTTAACACTAAGGACTTATGGGTTATTGAAATAACGTTAATATATACATCTCAGAACCAAAAAGGGGAAATATAATCTTATGTCTTTTATTGTTTTTTCTTCGCCGGTTATATTGGCGGTATATCGATTTCACCTAACAGGTCGATCTAGCGTTATATATATATATATATATATATATATATATATATATATATATATATATATATATATATATATATACCACTAGATTGAACAATAGGGGGAAATTTGTATATCTTGGTACGTTTAGGCGTTAAAATACATAAGTGTATACTTCGCCTTTAAGTAAAAAGGTATACATGTACGTAAATTCAATGGCCTATTAGTTGTACGTCTTAACAGATACGCGTCCGTAATTTGGTCAGCATTGAAGTAATTACGTATATTACGTACAGCCTTATGCATTTTACCATAAAGTCATGTATTCCCATTAAAACAGTGTGCGAAAACGTTAAGGGGAAACGCATTTTTCCCCCTAACGGCAAATTTTCCCTACCGTTGAAATTTTGACGAAAAATTTCCCCTTATTCCACAGTTAGGTATATATATATATATATATATATATATATATATATATATATATATTATATATATATATATATATATATATATATATATATATATATATATATATATATGGCTAATTGGACCTGTTAGGTGAATTCGGTATACCGCCAATACAACCGGGGAAGAAAAAAACAATAAAATACATCAGATTATATTTCCCCTTTTTATTCTGAGATGTATATGCACGTTATTTCAATGTCCCGTAAGTCCTTCGTGTTAAAGAGAATTACTTAAAGGCCGGAAAAAACGAAATAAAAAAATGCAATTGCCACATAATGCAAGTACCGTGGTAGTTATGGTATTCTCAGAAATTTAGTTGGGAAAAAGCACCTTCTTCCACAATGATGGGAGTTTCCCTAATCCCCAACCCCTTTTCAATTAACTCTGCTTGCTATGTTAGCTACCGAAATGCCTTAAGGGGAGGGCTGTACTAGATAATATGCAATCGAGGAGCCAGTAACTTTGTCACGCGTGTTTAAATTTTAGAAATTAAACATAAAACTAAAATACGTAGCATGATATGATGTCCTTCTCATGTCATCAAGGGAGGTAAGTGTCAAACAATTCGATTCGATTCTGTTTGCTATTTTGACCACAGATTAGACTTTTGCCAATTTAATTGCCGTGGAGGAGAGAGGGGTCGCGCCCCAACCACACTCACTGTTTTGTACGCCATATTGCAATTGGAACGATCAATTTAAAAGAAGGCATAAGGTATTTTAGTGAAAAATATCAAATGTGTGTCAGTAGAATTATCTCTTTTCAGCTTAAGGTCCACCCTTATTTTTTGTTGACATTGTAACAAAAATATTAAGTGCACAATAAATTGTGCAAGTTTTAGTACAAATATTAACTTAACATGATATCCATTTTCATCGGAATCTAACTTTTCATAATATATTACGTCAATCACTTACGTTTCAGTCCTGATGAAACCACATCGAGTAGCCTTGGATTTGTCGTTTGGCTTTCTTCAAACAATTCTTTTACTTTCCTTGCAATGCCATTTTGATCAATTGATCGGAGAGCCTTGGTTAAGGCTGATATGTCTGTAGTAGTGATGAGACCCTTTTCTTCTAATAATCGAACAAACGCAAGACTATCATCCTTGACTCTGTCAAACTTTGCCGGTGAAAAGTTAAGTAGTGTGGCAAGTTCCCTGACTGCCTCGTTGGAAAGATATGACGACAGGTCAACCTTAAACTTCCCAAAGCCTTCGGAAGATTAAAAAGAAGGAAAAATAATAATGTTTACTTTTGAACTATAATGATACTATCAAGAAGGTCAACCTAATCTGCATATAAGTTTTTAGCTACTTCGTTTCCTTTGATATTTAGATTTTTTGAATAAATATAGATCAGGTTTCCTAACAACAGATCCCTACATTCATAACACCGTGTGCACACTCATAGAGAAAACAGGTTTCGGAAAAAATATATAAATCGCAAACGACAGTTTGTAAGGGTTACTTAGTACGAGAGAACGTACAGACTTCGGTGAATTTGATATCACGAATTAACAAGCTTTGTCACCGAATTTCATTATTTTAAAACATGAAACTTCATTTTTAAAACATGATTTTTGTGCATGATGTTCTGACTACTAGTTTGTGTTTTGCTAACAAATGGACTTTAAATATTCCGAATGGGCTTCAGTGTGACAATGTTTATGTTTCATTGTTTCGTAAGGAAAGTTATCGCTTACTGTACTTTTGAATGGAAGTAAATAAGCTTTTCCATATGTTTACTGTTAACTAAATTTAAACAAGGTATCTTCCTTATCATGGGCGTCAATACTGGGGGACGGGAACACGTCCCCCACATTTCGATGGGTGGGGGACACAATATCAAATTTCCCCACACTTTTCATAAAAGAGCAGTGTCGTGGCTCTATTTGACTAGCACCATAGAGCACCATTTTCGCAGACCCCTCACAGATTACCAAATTTTGGTGCGTTGTGTGCAGATCGTACCTTGAAGACAGTTCAATTTCCTAGTGACCAAAATGATTCCGTCAGGAAAGTAAGTCTGACTTATCGATGAAATTGCATTCTCCTAGAAAAATCTATTTGGCTGGAAATATGATTTTTCAAAAGTTGTAGAAGTCGTATAGAATTCCTCTTTTCACAAGTTATTATACAAACTTTGAACTTGCAAAATCACGCCAATGTAGAAAGGCATTTGTAATACATTGACTGTTGAATGAATCAAAAACATTTGAGAAGGTGTTGAAGAATAGACTAGAAAAAATGAACTTAAATTTAGGGCGCAAATAGTGTGTCTGCAAATGCGAGTCTGCTACCTGGTAATTCGCTAAAGATTTCAATATTCATAAACAAAATCTTCTCAAGAGTAGAGGAACACAAAAAAGAAATCGCTTGCTTTCACATTCTTACCATGCTGTGTTTCTTCTCTGTAATCTTTACACACAAACAACTAGTGAAATTGTAGAAACCTCACCGATAAAGAATGCGTATACGTTTGAGAGAGTGTTCACTCTAAAAACAGTTTGGTCAAATTTGACCAAACTTTGGTCATTTTTGACCAAGCACTGGGCTAACTATGCACCGAACCAATTTTGGTCAAATTCGACCACTATTACTTGGTCAAAATATTTGACTAATGTGATTTGGTCAAATCTACTGACCAATTATTTGGTCAAAATGACCAAGGTATAGTAAACTGTGACCCCTTTTATTTGATCCCAGCTGAAACCCCCCATTTATTGCTGGTTTAAACTAAACTGAACGAGAAACAAAATATTCAATCAAAGTTGACCAAAACAAGTGTTTAGGTATTGATGTGAGACTACATTTATTTGGCATTTGAAGTTACACTTATTTCTGGAGAGATATACATGACCACTTACAGGCATTTGATAACAAGACAGTGTACCAGGTCTACAGACGGCTTTTAGAACTACACAAATAATTACAACAAAATGAAATTAAAAATGTAATCCGTAAGAAAAATTTTAGGGCATCATTCTAGTCTGCTACATCACAAGCTAGACAATAATATATTTTAAAAACAAATACAATTAAAAGAGCAACTTTGCTACCAACTTTTCAAGTAGGTCTTAACTTCAAGGTAAGCATGCATACAGGTGATCGCCTCCCCCCCCCCCCCGCCCATAACAATATGTATTACGCTTAGGTCAAACCTAATGTACATGACTGTACAGTATGATGAAATGCGAATTTCCTTAGAATAACATGCAGCTTTTATATTTTTAAAGGGAGTATTGACCAAGTTTCCATACCTCCCCCACCCCACCCACCCCACCCACCGAAAAATAATAACTATGGCCACTCCTACCTTCATTAATCACACAACTATGTGAACATTTGGAATATGAAGGGGCTGTGTCAGATCTATATACATAAACATCACAACAGGATGAAATCAAAAGAGAAGTAAAAACTGAAAGCCATCGTTATACCCCTGGAGTCTTACAATTGCATCTCAAGCTAACGAACAATACACGTATATTTAAATACTGTATAACAGAGAAATCTTAAGTTTAAGCCTCAAGGTAACATGCATATATCTGTTTTACCTCCCTCTTTGCTCAATCCCCTTGATAAATTACTTGTTGCACTAGGACCAATCCTATATAAAGTACCATAACTCAAAACTATACAGGAAAGAATTAAATGCAAGTCCCCTTTTAAAAAGTTTTAAACTTTTACACATTTAAAGTTAGCCATTAACCCAATTCCCCTATCCCCCAAAATAGTACCTACCGGTGACTCCAGAACTCTAAAGATAACTTGTTAGATGAGGTTTTAAGGCTCAGTTTCTAACCACGGGGTTGAGCCAAAGTACCATAACTTTTACAGATAGTACAAATGAAATAAATTTCTAAATCTGGTTTTCGCAGCAGCTTTTTTGTAGGAAGAACATTGCCAAGTGTAGCAAAACTCATAGCTGATGAACACAGCTTAAGGGAAATATTGCGTTTTAAAATATATCACAAAATGACATTAAGGTAATCCTATTGTGGTCTTTTCCCCTTTCCAAACGTCAATCACAAATAACTTTCAGCAGATCAACACTAATCTCACGAAATACGGACAAAAAGAAGCAACAATTTTCTGATCGAAACAGCTCATTGCCCAACGATAAACCTTGTACACATTGTAACGTTTTGTATTGCTGCATATTCAGAGCGGTTAGGCCTACGTGGCATATTTACACCCATTACACAATACGTGTTGACCTTGCTAACCCTAACCCTATGCTTCAGGTGGTAACTCCATGTTCCGGACGGCCTGTGCAGTAGTGTGGGATATTGTAGCCCACCCAGGGAGATGCAGTGTCATCTCTCTGGGTCACCACATAGTTCACCTCTCACACAGTGAGCACTATTCACAGGACGTTACAAAAATGGTATTTTATCCATGGGAGTACTACCTCGGAGCAGCAGCTCCAGTGGCATCACAGGTTCGTAGTTTTTGTTTTCTACTAGGGCCTAAAACGATATTACCAGTTAAGCACAAGAAATCTCTTTTACAGCCTACTCTTTCGAAAGCGAAGCAACGTGCTAAGGATCAAGGGCTTCAATTCGAATTGCAGCAGCCTACTTTGTGAATACTGTAGTATACAAGGGAGGTGGTAAAACCCCGTAGTGTTTTTACTGTACGTAGTTCAACTTACAGACAATGTAGCAATAAACATTTTGCACATGCGATAGAAGGCGTCTGTTATTGTCTGACGTACGTGATGAAAGGGATTTGATTGGTGGATTTCAAATCAAGGGTGAAGAAGGTGTAGTTTTGCATGCATAATTGTTTGGGTGAACAAATTTATCAGTTTCCAAGAAAAGGTTAATTACTTGTTAATCAAGTGCTCACTGGGTAGAATTGCCTTCCCAGTTGCCTCTCTTTCATTGAAAGGGACCTGACCGTATGTAAAAGAGGATAGATTGAATAAAACGTCCCTTTAAGCGTAGCACAAAACATATCACTTATAGGCATTTAAAAAACAAGACAGCATATCAGGTCTATAGAAGGCTTCCAGAACTACACAAAAATTTACGACAAAATGAAATAAAAGAAGATGTCATCAGTAAGAAAAATTTGAAGGCATCGTTCTAGTCTGTTGCATCACAAGCTAAAGAATAATATATTTTAAAAACTAATTTTAAAAGCAAATTGCTCCCAGCTTTCCAAGTTGAAATCTTAACATCAAGGTAAACATGCATACAGGTGATCGACCCCCCCTCCCTCCCCACCCTTTGTACTACATGTACTGTGCTAAGGTCAAATTACTGTACATAACTGCACAATAACTGTCCAGTATGATGAAATGCCAATTTCGTTTGAATAACATACACAGCTTTTACAATTCTGAAGTGAACCATTGACCAAGTTCTCATACCCCCCCCCCCCCTCCCTTGCTGAAAAAATAGTAACTATAGGCACTCCTATGTTCATTAACTCACACAGACACAGCACTATATGTGAACATTATTTGATACATGAAGGGACTGTGCCAGATCTATATAACTGGGAGGTTTCGGAACTATACAAACGAACATCACAACAGTATAAAATCAAAGGAGAAATCATTAGTAAAAACTAAAAGCCATCATTATAGTCTTACAGGAGATAAATGATTGCATTGCAAGCTAAGGAACAATACTTGTATATTTAAATACTGTATAACAGAGAAATGAGGAAAAGTTTCCTCCACTTTTCTCAAGTAAAATTTTAATTTTAAGCCTCAAGGTAACATCTATATCATCTGTTTTACCTCTCTCCTTCCTCCCTCCCCTTGATAAAAAAATACTTGTTGCTCTAGGATCAATCCTACATACAGTACTATACCTCAAAACTATACTGGTAAGAGTTAAATGCAAGTCCCCTTTGAAAATCTTTAAACTTTTACACATTTAAAGTTAGTCATAAAACCCAATTCCCCTATCCCCTAAAATAGGTCTACCGGTGACTCCAAACTCCAAAATACCACAACTTTACAGATACTACACATGAGAGAAATTTCCATTACAGTCTTAAAATGTGGTTTTTCGCTGTAGTTAAATGAGATTTAACCACACACCAACATGAATGTGTTATACAGTGTCAACTAGATGAAAAGGTAAAGTTTAAATACAGTTTCGAATATGGTTATAAGACCAATTTCGGTTTCAAATACAGTTCAAAACGATGCAATTCCTTCCCTTTAGCGCCTCTTATGACAGGCGGGAAATACCGCGGGCATATTCTCGAATATTACCGAGTGTACCAAAACCTGTAGCTGTTGAACACAGGTTAAAGGTGGAACTAAGAGTGGGAGGGGTAGGTGGCAGCTATTACAGTATGTGACTTGCTTGTTACCAAAATAATGTAGATGGCGGAATTCAGCTGGGGAATGCTGGAGTGCCGCTATGCAGACATGTACACTACTGAGTCAGTAACAAATGTCCCAATACAAGCTTTGGCTCAGCTACAAGCCAACTAGGTTGAAGAGGCTGCCTCTCTTCCCAAATAGGACAAGTTTTCTTCCAGAAAATACACCACAGTTATACATTCCTAGGTTTCTTGGACATGATGATGAGTGTCTTGGTAGTACATTATTGAGATGGAAACCATGCTGGGCTAAAAAATGTACCCATCACAAGAAGAAAGGAACTACAATTTGAAATTGTGAACTCAGTAAAGTTCGAAATCAGTACCAGTTGGAAAATCACACTTTCGGGAAATTTTTGGGACCAGGTAAAGTCTGACTGGCACCAAGGAGCAGCAGATCACTGATGGATAACAATATGGAGTTTTCTCGAAACTTTAGGTTATGGCGCTCTGTCCAAGTGATGATGTATGTTTCTGATATGCCATTACCTTCTCCGACATCCCACGGAAAACAGCTTTCTTCAACCAGGATGAATGAAAAACAAAACAGAACAATAACATTCATTACATTGCTTAAATGGTACAATCCACAGCTCATTTTTAAAACAGACATCACAAGGAACTAGCCAAAAGGTTAATGAGAGAATGCTCACAGAGCAAACTCTCTTGTAGAGGCAAAAAGTTGTAGGTAGAGTACTGTACCAGTAAGTACTGCATTATTGACTTACATACTAAATCAGGTTGGTTACCCACCCAAGCATCCTTTTAGAAATGAGGCAGTGTAGCTAAGTTCTCATCCTGCACTTGCCTCCCCTTCACCCACCTGGATAAAGCTCGCAATAATGTTTCCAGCCCTGATCACTACTCAAAGACAGTATTTTACAGAGCAAAGTAACACCATCGAAAAGGGGACTACTAAAAATGGTCACATTGCTTCTTTACAGTATTTTGCAGTCTGAAATTTAACTCATTTCCTCCAACACCAAATAAAAATTGATCCTTCTTAGTAAGTACTTTAATAGTAACAGTCAAAACCAAGCTCCCACTATTTTTAAAGTATTTAATATGTCAGTCAATAGTTTTTGCAAGAGCAAAAGTTTTATCCGCTAACTGCAGAGGTGTTTCACCAACGTGTGTACTTGTGTAGAATAGTAATGTACCTCAGGTCTTTCTGTGCATATGTACCAGTAAACACTTCTGCCGTGCATGCATTGTGCCTCTGAGTAAGGCAATTACAAACTCTACAGTATGACATAACTGGCTACACCCCTGTAGGTGTGAAACTTAAAGAGGTTAAATGTTAAATACAAGGGAGGTTTCCTCACTTTTCACCTTGTGCCCACATTAAGGCTTTTGGATACAAACTGTGTTGCAATAAAACAACTTGTATCAGAAAGCATAAGGATATGGGGGTCAGAAATCTGGAGGTCAGGGATAATCTTTGCCCAAATTTAGAATTTTGGACAGAGTTGTGAAAATTTTGATACCACTGTGTCAGTTGTCATACTGTAGAGCATCATTTATTTTCTTACCTGTCTTATTTGCCTAAATGAAACTACCATTTTTGACAGAATTGGGAAGGCATATGCCCCCTAAACTCCTGCCTCATAAGCTTATGTTAAAGTATGTATTTGTTTAAAATACTGTAATAGTTTCCAGTAAGAAATGATAGTCCTGAATGATTATGGATGTCCAGAAAGATGTATAATTTAAATGAGAAACATAGTTTTAATTCAGTATTTAAAACTTGGAAAGAAAATGCCCAAAGTATTGTATCAACTGTAAATCAGTTTTCATAAATTTTGTTCAAACATGTACAGTGCTGTAGTTATTCACAAAACTTGGCCGTGGCGAAGAGGGTGTATTGGCATAGGCTGGACCAGGACCACTTTTAAATGAGATAGCAAGGGGAGGTTCAGTATATTAATAAAACAGAAGTAAAACTGAACCAACCACATCAAACTTCGTACAGTATGCACACACTGATGTCATTGCAGACTACAGTATGATGTAGCCCATTCAGGGAGCTGTCAATGGCAGCTCCCATGTCTATTCAAACTCAAGTAGACAAGAAACTATTACATTGTTGTACAGAATAGACTCACAGTACTGCACCTGCTAGGCTTTTTCACGTTGTGAAGGAAATTCCCATGAATAGGCTTAATAGACTGCTGTAATTTTGTCAGCCTGCTCCTCATATTTTATCCTTTCCTACAGGCACTGTGAACAATGCATCATCCTTGCCTCTTCTTCTAAAAATCTGAGAGTCCTAAACAAAACATAAATGTAAAATTGTTTGAGGTGAAATGTAACTTAAGTCTTGGAAGACCAGAAGCAAATAGGTACTATAAATTGTGCTATAGTATAAAAGTGATACAATGTGAAAGGTCATGTGACATGCCACCAAGTAAAAAGGGCCATTTCACAGGTACGTCAGTTCAAGATTTAAGTCCCCAAATGAAAAATTTGTTGGAATTACACATACTTCAATATCTTTTACTGTTCTCAAGATGTCTTCAAGTCAAAGTTTGATGATTTCTGAAGAAACATTGTATATGCAAAAATAATTATGTGGAGTGTTAAGATTTCTTTTGTTAACCTTATATAAATTATCTCTTAATTACTAATCAAAGAGTATACAGTTAGCTGAATGGTATCAGTATTTCTGGAAAAAAGAATTTCATTATAAATCTCTAAGGGGATGTCAATGCTACCAGTGTCCTTGATATTAAGGTTGAAAAACAACTAACACAAGCCATATTTGATATGTCTATTTTTCAATGTCACATGTTTGCATTTAGCTCACATTTTATTCATGATACAAGTGTGAAATAGAAAGTACCCTGTTAAATAGTCAATATTTGATGTTTTTTAATGAGAATTGTGGCCATTTTCTAGATAGTGGATATGTAATGCTATTTACATCAATATCCAACTACCTAATTTTATTATGTCATGTAATACCTTATAAGTGTATACAATACAGCACACAGCAGCACATCTCTATAGGACTTAGAAGCAAATGCATCTTGCTGGATTTCATAGACTTTGCAAAACCTCTGTCCACACAAACAGACATTTAAACCCACTTATTTCAAATGCAGTGCTTTTCATGCTGAGAAAAGTCGGCATTTGTATATATAAAGAAGTGTGTATAGTAGAACACAGGTTACTGTACCGTTACACTCCTTGAAGTTATTGATGCAGTCACTTCAAATTGCAGAATTTGTATACTCTACCAAGACTAAGTATTGGTAACACCCTACTGTATGTGGTTATCCTAATTCATGTAAAGTATATCATGGCTCAGGACTTTTAATCATGTCCCTGAATGATTACATGTCAATTAAGTATATACAGTAGTTACTTTAACAATCTATATAAACAGTACAAAATTTTGAAACATTTTGCCTTGAAAATTATTAGTGCTGTAAATGCCAAAAATATACATAGCATTAAAGTAGGGTTGTCAAATTCACATAGATTTTGATAGCAATGCATTTTCCACAAACAATCAACAACATTACTGTACAGTATGTGCAACTGTATGTACCCAACCCGTTACATCTAGAATCACGAAAACAGAAACTATATAAATGTACTAGCACAACACATACCTCTCTCTTTGCGGTAGTAACTCCTTGTCTGTCTCTGAGTCTTGCCAAGAAGGTACAGTATTAACTCTTTGATCGAAGCTTTGACTTTTCGCCCAGGACAGTAGTCTTCCTAGGGATGAGAAGGGAAAGAATTGGATAAAAATGTACAGTACCCTTTACGTCTAATATTATATTCTAACATACAATGATACAAGTGCAGTAAAACAGGAATTTGTAGTCCTGACTAAAGTATGGAAAAACTAAAATATCAGTTTATATTTGCTCACATTGAGAACTAAAATACTGGATATCAGTTATTGAACTAACAGGTATTATTGATATTGGTTGGTTACTACCCTTACATTGCATCCTTGTTGGTATTTTGTTTTTTATTTTTTTTTTAAATGTCATGATTTAAAGTAATGATTTCAATCAAATAAATCAATTTAAATGAAATAATCAATTAAAATCATGATTTTTTTTTTCAATTAAAATCAGGATTTCAATCACGATTTAAATCGGTCTGATTTACAGTAAATCGACCAACCCTGCATTGCATTAGTATTACTTCCTTACAGTAAGTTCGGTACTAATTTAGAATCCGTGCCCGGAAGTGACATAAATTACAACTTAAAACTTACAAAATATCAGTGACAAGTTAAGTTCCAAAAGAATCAACATGAAGTAGCGTAACAAGACGTGAGAAAAGAAGCTGTTGAAAGAAAGGCGTCAGTGGGACTTAAACGCGGATCATTGCAAGAATACCAACGCGGTATAGATCTCAGTATAACGATTCCATGCCTAACCGATAGCGCTGCGAGCCGAGCTGCCGCCAAACGGTTTTAAATATTATAAGTACTTACAGATGTATACGTAGGCTATAATTATACATGTATACGTAATCTATACGTATACATATATCCCTACGGGTCTAACCCTAACCCTGTCTCTACTGTATGCGTGTAATGTGTATAACCCTAATCCTATCCGTATGCGTACCCTACCCGTATGCCTACTACTCTATCCCTATGCATATGCCTACCATATCCATTTGACTACTAACGTATATAACCCTAACCCTATGCCTATGCATACCACGCTACGTCACTTCCGGGCACGGATTTTAAATTAGAGCCGTACGTTCTTGTAACAGCCAACGAATGAACATCTACAGTAATGTACCGTTAAAGGTCTCTAAGCTCACGCAAGACTGTGACAAGTTTTACTTACAAAGTTTACTTCTGGCCCTCCAATTGAAAAAGAAAACAGTGCATCTCCAAAAAAGAGCCATACAGTACAGTACTGCAGTACACATGGCAGTGAGACACAATTGTCTAGGTACACGTCATCATTGCAAAGCCAGAATGAAGCTACGTAGTGTAGACCCTCCTGGGTTTCAAAATTCAATTTACACCTGCACTACATTAGGGTAGAACAATTTCTGTAATATCACAAATGCACAGTAGTACAGTACAGTACACCCCCCCCCCCCCCGCTTCCCAAAGGTCAGAGAAATCTTATTGCCACAAGGCACTTACACTATCGACAGAAATGTTGCAGGACAATGCATGCCTAACCTTGCCAAGACCTAGCAACCTGTTTGCTGTTGTACAGGTGATACTGTACTAAATCTTTTGGCATGATTCACCAAATTCAATGAACACTTACAGTATACTTTCGGAAACACACAATGATGTGACAATGTTGCTCTCCCTTTGACCTACACTAATATTCAACCCAATGCCATGGGCTAGAACATTCACAAACAGCTGGGTTTGCCTGGTATACTGTAGGCTACGATTGAGACTAAACACTAAAGATGTAATACAGTATATCCCTGTAAGAAAATAGAAATTGGCGTTGTATCGAAAGATGTAAAATTGCATGACAACAATGGTGCAATTCAGTAACAACGACGTACAACACAAATTAAGTCTTATACTCTAAAGTCCTGTATGAGTCAGGTAGGCCTACACCTAGTACTATAGGGTGATCTAACTTAAAATCTATTTATACATGCTATCTACGTACACTGCACTGAACATACAGTAGACCTACAAAGCAAGTACACCTGTACAGTACATATAGTACTGTAGAACAGATGTGTGCTTTAGCACATGATATTGAAAGTTGCTGTGTGGTGCCGTAGCCCACATTGTGTACTTTAATTTTAACATGGACCACCAATCTCACTATGTTGAAAGACAATCACAGAACATACTGTAGCTGTAAAGCAGACAGGTAATTAACTAGGCCTAGAGCAGTATGATACTGGAAACTTAACAGTTTCCACACAGATCCACATGTGACATATGAGACTGAGCTGAACTTTTTGGCTTATGGTGTGATCATTTAATTCAATTTGCAGTACTGGTGCACGATAACAGTCTGTGGCATAACCCTACCGCTGGCCTAAGGTACAGTACACCTTGAAAAGCATGTCTGCAGCAACAAACAGTAATGCACTGTACTGTACTTGACTGGGGTGTAAATATAATGTACAGTAACTGTAAAGTGAGCTGGCGTGGTGTTGTCTCTCATGCATGACATAATGTGGCATAATTCAATGGGTTACAGCATACTGTACAACAATCATATTGTTTTTGGAAAAACGTGATAGTTCACTGAATCCTCTTTTGAGTGGATCGAGGAGCAGTCTGAGTGGCCATTTATGAATTCATTTTATTTTGCAACGCAATTATTTTCGTTTTGTGTTAATATGTTTTTTGAAGGATTTCCAAGTCCACTCAGTCTCCAGTTTTGAGTGGAGGTGCAGTCGCCGTGGTCATTTTGTAACTTTATCTGCCCTTCACTGTGCCTCCGGCGGTCAGGTGAGGTTTATTATATCGGTGGAGTATTCTGTAGTTGTACCCAAGGCTTTAGCCAATAATGATACTGGTACAACTATAGAATACCCCGCCTCATCTACTAACTCCAATAAGCATCCGGATGCTCAGTCCAAGTCGTGGTCACTAGCTAAATTTAATAACTAGGATACTTATAACTCTCTCACTGCGACTACGACTGAGCATCCAGGATTGGATGCTCATATTACGCGTGCATTCCCGTTAGGGCTCTTTGTACACAGACATTCTATGCAGACATACGGAGTGTGGCCACGTGATACCCGAGTTGTGCTGTTTTATTCGGGGATGATTATGAACAAAGCTAATGGGGTTGTACATGTTATGCGGTTGAAGTGCCTTGGTCAATGATGCCATTGCTACTGTATTCATAATTCACCCACCATGACAACGAGTACCACTGAGCATCCACTGTCAGATGGATGCTTAGTTGAAGTCAATGACATTATTGTTATAAATAAAATGCTCGCGGCGACTACGACTGAGCATCCTCCCTCAGATGGATATAAAACTTTTCTTTGGCTGCAGCTGCACTAGAAGTTATAGAACTCCATCCAAGGTTTTCCAGGGGTTTCCTAGGGCTGGCTACTTCCTGAGGCTGGGTATTCTATACTATGCGCTGAAGTTACTCCTTGATGTGTATGTACCATAACGTAATCACAGTAATGAACTAGTAAGTACTCTACTAGCTAGCCTAGGCCTACTAGCTTACTACTAGTACTAGTAGTAGCCTACTTAACAGACAGGCGTACACTTACTGTAGGCTACAGTACAGACCTCCATCACATTCGTAATATCTGTTAGGCCTAGCCTACTCCGTTATTCTGGCTAGGCTACAGCACATGAGCATAGGACTTACTAGCTAGATCATGTGTATGAATACGGCGCCCAACGTTAGTAAAGCTACCCTCGTAACTCGTTATCGAACAATGACATTATTCCACCTGAAAAGTAGTGTCAATTGCCATAGTAATTCCCAAATCTACATTAAATTTGACCTTAAACTTACAAAACTTACCGTCCATTGTTTCTTTAAAGATATTTGCATCCATGCTGTCAATTTTCATACAAAAACCCCGAACATGTTGTAGGAGCAGTTCTTACGTCAATCTCAGCGCCAGCGATTTCTCATGTATGAATTTGCATATCTGGGAGCACCGAACCAATGGGAGCCTTCATTGCGTTGACCAAAAGGGTTGGTCAAATCGGTAGGGGAAACTGCTTCATTTTGGGACCAAAGTTTGGTCAAAGCTTTGTGAAATTTGACCAATATTTGGTCAATTTGAGTCGACCATGGGATTTGGTCAATAATTTGACCAAGCTGTTTTTAGAGTGTTGATCACATTAGGCTAAAAACTTGATAGATTACGTAGGATTTGTGGACATTTGGTAGTTTTCGAATAAATTGTGGTAGAAAATGATCAAAATAAATCTATAATCAGTCTAAAATACACCTTTTCCTACACCTATTGAAATATATAGCTTAAACTTCTTTTGAACTCATTTGTAAAGATGGAAATTTTCATAGATGGATTGGAGGGGAAACGAGCCTCCACTGGCTCCGTGTCAGGGCCACTGCACACGATAGCACTTCCCCTTGCCATTCTGGCGTCTTTAATTTTCTTAGAAAGCCTGTATTGCGAAATATTGGCAACTCAAGTTTCTCTTTCACTCTTTAACGCACGTTTGTTACTACAGTTCAATGCAGCTAGCCGTGCCCCAAGTAGCACAAATACCATTTTGAAGGAGTCCACAGATCTAGTCTGCAGAGAAGCATCATTGCTCAACCATGCACCTGCTTTCGCAATTTGTAGCCCTCATCTCATCGCCAATCTCTTTAACGGATTTTAATAGAGATGATTTCAACTACAGAAGCAATAACCAACCCCTGCAGAAAGATATATTTTAAATTAGTTTTAAGACGATTTTCTTCTTTCTTTCTCCTTCTTTTTTCTTTCTTATCTCTTCTTCTTTAATTTTTTTTTTTTTGCCAGCGATTGGACCCGGGAGCCCGAGCCTCCCTTAAACCCGCGCCTGTTTCTGACCATATCTGTATCTTTACCATTGCTAGCCTATGTAGTGAATGTATCTTGAGTCGGCCAGTACCTTGAATAGCTAAGGGCTTCTAAGGCTTATATCTCAACCAGAGCTGCCGACAGCCGACCCGGGCCCCGGTACAAAATCTCAATGTGGGCCCCTCTCAACAAAGTAAGTGTGGTGTTCACGAGGAAATAATTCGATATTATATAATATGTTTTATGATCAATTTTCCCGGACCCCCCAAATTGCCCCGGGCCCCGGACATTTGTTCCCCCTACCCCCTCCCGCCTCCCTGTTGGCGGCCCTGAACTCAACACATCCTATGCAAGAAACTCAAGTAGGGGTGACAAAATCTCCAAATATGTCAAAATTAGCATGACGTCCCGTTTAAAGAGGTAATTTACTGAGCCTAACCTACATCCGGTGTTACCTAAGCGGGACTTCAAACATGCTCAAAATAGCCTAAAGAATTATTAAAAATACTGCTTCAACCCACTTCGAATAGGTTCTATCATTTAATGACTTTTCTTTATTGTGACAATATCATTTTATTGAATTTATCTTGAAATCCATCCTATGGGCGTGCATAACGTTTGGGTAACCGACTCAAAGCACCATTCTTGAACGTAAGACATCTGAAACTTGTTATAGTAATTCCTCTACTAAATAAGTTTGAATTAAATATTTCTTTCAAATGTGTCTATTTGCGGTAAAACTTATAGTAAGTGATCGACTCATGGTACCACCATGCTATAATATAAGTGATTTTGTGGGAGGCTAGGTAATATTTAGGGGCGAAAGCTCCTTCCCCCGTAGAAACGCGCCTGCCAGACATCAGATTCACCTTGTAATTGGCAAACGCATTTTAGTGAACTGAGCCTGTCTCGGTTCAAAGTCTGCATGCAGCTTTTGTCATGGAAATAAGTGATTTCTAATGCAACATTTTGGACACGCCTGTCGCGTATTCGTCACGGTTTGCACTATATTTCTCAATACCATTTTTAGGCAAATAAACTTACACTGACGTTTTCTGGCCAAGACACTTTGTACTTAATACATCTCTATCCTCTGTCTGCAGAAGGTACCGTGAGGTGTCGTTCGAACGAATAATGGATGTAATTTAATCGTTTTTTTCTCAAAGATCTTTCCCAAGTTACCAAAATTTTTAATGCGCTTCGCGCACTTCAGCATTCCATTCTATTGTTTTGTTACTTAAAACCATTTCAATCGCATTCACATTGTTCATAGGTAGTGCGTTTCACAACAGTTCTAATGAAAACTTTGGGACCGCTTCGCTCGCGATTTCCACGGTTTACACTCCATGCCTCAGTGGTACCGGAGAGGGGGGGGGGGTGGGTGTTCGTGTTTTCATCGTTTTCCTATTTCTCCCAAAGGTGTTTAACCTATGTTTCTTTAGGTGTAGGGTGTCATAGATCTATTTTAATTATGTTCTATCAAAAATGTTTGTCAAACTACCAAACTTTTGCGCTCTCCGCTTGCTTCAAACCTTGCCTCCGTGCTGTTCTCTTTCCCAATACCTTCTGATAGCAACTCCCGGAGAAGCACAACAGCAAAAAATAAAAGCTTGGTACTAATCACTGGGTAGAAGACCCGCCTTGTGACTTGCAGATGGGTTTTCTTGGGGAAGTAGAACTGCCTCGATGCAGATCCTGCATGAAAGTTTTGCCAGGAAACGATATGTAATGCTAACTTTCAGCTCGCTTCGCGCGCATTCGTTATGGTTTGCAGTAATAATACAGTTCAAAAGTTTTTCCAAAGATAGCACCATTTTGCATCTAGGCCACCCAAATATAGCAAAAATTTCTCAAAGGGGGAGGAGATTGGGAAAACATGATATCTGCCTCCTCACTCCCCCCACCCCGCTAAACAAGAAGTTGTGCTACTGGCCATATCGTAACTACTTTCCCAAAAATGTACCAATATGGAAGAAATGACAGGACAACGTATATTTTTTGCATGCTTGGCGTGCGCTGTAAAAACCGTTACTTGTACACGCCTATATAATGCTGTACACACTAAGGCCTTGAAAAATATTTCTCGCGAAGCGCGTGGAAAATTTTGTTTAAATTTTCGGGCAAGTCATTACAGCCCACTAAATCAAATTAGGCTCCCATGCCCAATGGTCCATGGCAGATCTCTGACAGTGAGACCCGCTGCGAAGCACGTAATACTTGGTTTTAGGTATTTTTGGATATGATGGAAATAAATTTGAAGTAATTTCGTGGACTAATATATTTCAACTCGCAGATCGTCTACGAGGGTCATGTTTATTTTGAAATCCTTAACTTTCAAGCGAAAATTCTTATTAGAATAGGACAACCTCAGTCACCATTAGATGGAAACAGGGAAGGGCCTATAAAAAGAAATCCCTCTTCATAGGGATTATTTAAGAATTCTATTAGTGGGGGCCATTTAACAAAAGGGGCCATCTAAGCGAAGGGCTACTATTATCGGCACGTAATTTACGAATAAATTTTTCAGACAAATGCCTGTCCAGATTGCGAGAAATGGCACTTGGGCAATTCCACGATAACACCGTGACGCTTTGGAAGCAAAATTCACATTTCAAGTGTAAATAACAGGGAGGCCTTCAATGCTGGGAACAAATTTTTATTACAATTCTACAACTACTATCACAAAGTTAATCTGGAAAATTATTTTTCTTCAAATAGTGCACTAAGTATGAAAATATGAATATTATTGATTGTGGTAACGCCGTGACTCTGAAAAGGACAAGCATTTTCTGGCCACTCGCAAACTGTTAACACCCTGTGAAGTTAAAACACTTTTTACAGTTTCTTCACATTAAATACATTTTGTAGACTGTTATCTCCAAAAGTATGGTGAAATATAAAATAAAAAAATATGATTATGGAAGATATGATAAGATATAAAAGTGTGGTAACGCCGTGACGGTGACGCCGTGACCAAAGCCTTACTATATGGGAAACACATGTTAAAAAAATTTAGTTAATAAGCTCATGGGAAATAGTGATGTTGATAGTCAGAATGTTTGTAATTCATCTAGATATGAGTAATTTAGATAGTTTAAGAAATTATTGCATACTAATTTAGTCTTTCTCTGTATTTATGCTGCTTTTCTGCATTAGACTGTTTGACCATTCTGAATTGTAATGGTGGTGTATACTATACTGTACTGTATTGTATGTGTGATTGATTGTCCTGCAGCTATGCTAATTGCAGATTTTCTTCCATCCAAGTTCTTTATGTAGAAACTTCTCATGCTCAACAGTGTACAGGGACTGTACCACAGATTGGCTTTATGCTATATAATCAGGAAACACGGTTGCTAGTCACATCGGAGCTAACTGAAACAATCTAGCAGACCATCATAGCTTCTGAGCATAATAGGCAGATTCCCATAACAAAAGAAAGGGTCCAGTGTTGCATTTCCTGCTTGTACCATCATAGAAGGGGCCCAGAAAGTTGACAAAAAATCATTACCATACAGTAGGATGCTGTTACTTGAGTACCAGCAACCACAGTGACTGTCACTGTTAGTCACCATATAGTAAATAAATGCCGGTCACGGCGTTGCTGTCACGGTGTTACCAAGAAAGTAACGCCGTGACGTATTTCAAATTGGTTTAATTAATTAACAATGAGAGATATTATAACTTTAGTGCATGGAAGTTGTAGGCCTGGGTAGGTGTGATTTGCATTATAGAAAATATTCCACTCCAATTTGTGTATCTTACACAAAATTAAAAATTGCCATATTTAGGGTAAAGCCGTGACATAATGAGACAACTTTAACTAGCTGCTCGTTAGTGTAGAAGACATTGCTGAAATCATAATTTGATTTCATATGTGGTAAATATATGAAAATAACTCCATGACAGAGTATGAATTAAAACACAAGTCTCATTGCAGTTGTTGCCAGAAAGCTTTTTATTATGCCATATTTTATGAAAATATTAAATAATTATTTTTATTGGAAAATTCAAACTTTTAGCTTCAATCTGATACCAAGTTTACTGATATTAGAGAATTTTTGAATTTGGTGGTCATGCCCACTTTTGCGTGGAATTGCCCACTTTTCATGGCTTATAAGAACATTTATGTGTTATATATTTACTTCATCACCAAGTGAAGATTTTATTGTACTTTCCTCCTGTATGAATAAATTTGTGCAGTGTTTCCACCAGTGACGCACCAAAGATTTTAGACTGGGAGATGAGATTTGTGGGAAGACTATCGAAGCGGAGCGTCACCATTGGTTGGAGAGGAGCGTACTAGAAAATTTTTGGATACAAAGTCCCCAAGATCGCCGGAAATCGCCCTTCCCAGGCTCAGCAAGTAAACTCCTGGAAATGGTATTCTTAGTACTTTCTCGGATGGAAAACCCTTCTCCTTAACATTGTTGGTAGATTGTCAAAACATGGTGACGTCTGACCCGCTATACAAATATCTGATAAAATTTTCTAATTGTTAGTAAGTTACGTCATAGAAGAACAAATCACCCCACCCCCTTACCTCTGTTGAAAACTATAGCCTTAGTTTTCATCTAATAAAAAATCAGGCGAGTCCTCTTACCCACCCCCCACTTTGTGCCCCACCGTTTTCCAAATTTCAAAAAAAAAATCGAGAAAATGGGACCATACTGGTGGGGGGGGGGTACAAATGAGATGACTGGGGGTCTGTGAATGTTACTGGAAGGCCACGGCCCCCTCAGTTTGTATTTTTAAAAAAGACCATGCCTCTTAAAAAAAAAAAGCTAAACGGGCTTGGTTTGCCTTAAGTCATGTATCCCCCCCCCCCTCCATATTTCAATACGAGTTGGCGCCCGTGTTTCTAATATTTTCACTAAAGGCCATTAAAATAAGCCTTGTGCAAGTAAAACGAAATGGTTGTTGGTTTTGAAGAACTTGTAAAGTACAAAAATGTTTCACAGAGGCACAGGCTGTTCCCTTTTAAGTTCATCTTATTTTTAGGTTTCATCAGGGAGTTGCTACAGAACAACTCTCTGGTTTCATATATGGGCATATTAAGTAAATTAAAGTGGGTATGACACGGCCAAAAAAACTTTTGTGTATTGCAAGATTGGGTACAGTATTGTAAAAGTATCATCTCAAACACAATTAAAACCAGCGCAGTTCGGCATAAATAGAATTTAAAGAAAAAACCTCCAGAAATCCAATTCGAAAAATGCCGCAACAGGTCACCTGACTTTTATGACGCAATTGGCGGCATCCCGCATTGCGCTATGTAAGGACGCGTATCTAGATGTGAAACTAATACAACGCTTTGGGAAAGTTTCATATCTTCATGAAAAGGATTTCATCACAATACCCGCCCAACATACAGAGCGCAAAGCGCGGAACATGTTGGGGGCTCCGAAGCATATTATTGGCCAAAATGTTCGCTTGCATATGCGCCCGTGTTTTAGTTTCCCTGCATATAATAAACAGCTTTGTTTTTGTGCAAAAAGAACGCGGTCCGGGCGCGTTGTACAGAACAGCTATGAACATGTATGGGCAGTCCATAACAAGCGCGCCTTTACTCAGTGAGCTGTTCAGTAACGTTGCTATTGTGAATGGTAATCAGTCACCGCGCATAGACGCATAGTTCACAATGTGGTCACTGGTCACGCGCGCTGCTGTATAGTATCGTAGCACAGGTGTTTGCAATGATGTACCTGCTAACACGCGTTAACATGCACATGATTCGATGTGTAGAACGATGGGTGAGCTGCCTGGTGCAGTGTTACTAACCGTTCCTCCAATGACGTCACGATCTTGAGACGCGCTCACATACTTTTTTTCGCTTTTGGATTTCAGATGGCTGAATCTGGCCTGTAACTGGGAATTCACAAGGTCGTATTACTGTGTTTATGGACGTAGTTGAGTCGGGAAAACATTCGCTTCATTTCAAGCTGTACCCAAAGAATATTTACTGAGAAACGTACTTTGGCCGTGTCATACCCACTTTAAGTGGGTAAGTATGTAACGCTTGTGCGTTAGGATTGTAGGCCGAGGAGCTTCGCCGAGCCTTGGGGAGTTCATAGGGATTAGGCAGAGCCGTGTGGGGCTCTTAGGCATTTTATGGAACCATCAGGTCTCTGTATGTAATCGTTCCGAAACTACTTGGATTATTTCATTGTGGGAGAGTTGTGCCTCTGCAAATCGTTGCCCACTCGGAGAGATAATCCTTAAGAAAATTCTCACTTTGTGATTGTCCATTGTTTGAAGTTCCTAAGTTTTGCATGTGTTATGTAACTTTATATCACTTTTCGCAACAAGTTATTTTCTGTACAAGTGCATGTATTTCACAAAGATCAGGACATTTAAGGCTTGCTACGAATGCCTTTTCGGATTTTTTCAGCTGTTACTGTTGGCCTTAAGTTTATCCTCTAATGAAAAGGAAAGTTATTTTAAGGACTATTGTCCATGGGACCACTTAAAAGAGGAAAAAAATGTGCACGCCAGGTACCGGTACTTCGTCACGTATTGCAGACAGGCCCGAAGCCAGGCCGGGGTAGGAAGGGGCAGTGCCCCCCCCCCGTGAGGACTACTGTGCCCCTATATGGAAAATCGATCGAAAATAGAATTTTAGTACATGTAAACGGTGGCTCTGGTATGACACCAGGAGATTTTTGACCACAAATGATCCCAAAAGGCGTTTAATAATGAACGTGTTTTGTTTACTGTAAGATTGTGTTCTAAAATTACATTTTTGCAAGCTACGTGTGTTTTCATCTTCAGTCACATATGGCTTTAACACCCGTTTCAGATATGTTGGCTTCATTAAGGTAAAGGTTCCACAATCAACCTATTGTGTTTTCGTGAAGGCGTGATTCCCTGAAAAAAAAAACAAAATTGAATCCATTTTAAGTTTTATCATCTTTCTCTTATCATTTGGAAGATTCGTACTTCAGACTCAACATTATGATAAACATATTTTGTAAGAAACGTAAAGTGTCTCAATGTCCAGGAGTGGTGGAAGGGGGCATCTCCCCGCGATCAGTCGCTTGGCGTCTTGGTTTTGCTCTTAAAGACGGACACACATCACCCCAAATACATTTCGGTTGGGAGATCTCAAAATTATCAATTGGTCAATGGTGAATCCTCTTTGATTGACATCAAAGTCAAAAGATGCAGAGTACCGGGCTCACATCACACAACATGCGCAGAGAATGTTCTGATTACATATTGTGGCCCTGTATTGCCCACCAGGATATGACTAACCTTAAGCAATAAACTAGGTTTGTGCCTGCACATAGATGTCTGCACAAGGAGGGGGTCAAGGCAGTTTTGAAAGGAGTAACCTAGTCGGGAAAATTTTAGCTGTCTATAACGAGGACCGGGGCAGATTCTTTCATAGAAATCCAAATTTGCTAACTTTCCTGTGTAATAAGAAACAAATATTTTCAATGTTTCTTAGGCAGAACCCCCAATTTTTCGCAGTGCGCCAAAAATTTAGCATTCGGCATCCGTTCTGTAACCCTTTGCTTCTGACGGGGCTACGGTTGCTGGACCCCTTAGGGGAGCTTGGTCCATTCGCCCGGCTTATTTCTTCACCACCCCTTGTTGTGTGTAGCAGCTTTTACCGTGGTAGATAATTTTTCTGCAAACTTTCTGCGCGCTTAGCACGCAATCCTCCTTAGAGTAACATTCGTAACGCAATGACTATATAGTTTGAAGCTAAATTTACTCGTACCACAAATTTATTCAAAAATTTACTTTTTCTGTTCATGCAAAATTTCGTTCAATGTAGAAATACGATAATGACCAGGGATTCCGCCAGAAACTCAAAAAGGGGGGTATTACTGCTAAACCCTGAGTCCAACTTGATGATGACCTAGGCCAAAGTTACTAGTGGGTTCAGGGGGAGAAAAACTTGCTTCAAGGCCCCTGTTTGGTGTAATTTGAAGGGGTTTTAAAGGCCATTTATTTATGTAAGTTCAAACATGGTTGCAAAAGTGTCTTTTTCTTAAGTAAGAAACCAAGATATTGACAATTTTTTACGTTTTTTTATGGAAATGAAAGGGGGGGGGGGGAATTTTACCTACCTTCTTCTGGGAAGATGGGTACAAATCCCCCCCCCCCCCTTGTCGGAAACCCTGATGACCATCTGAATTGTGAACTGGGAAGGGATGGGTGTGCTCCCACTGGCATTAGAAGTCATGCTCAAAGCTCCATGCTAGTGTTCCGTATTGTCAATTCCTCAGATATTCGGGGAATTTCCCCCTGGGTCCTAGTAAAATCATACTGGACCACACCAAGCCTGCGTCATGGCAGCCCCTAGTCATGATCATTGTATTGCAAAAGGAGGGGAAATTTCCATTAGAAGAGTGAAATTTTCGGGCGCTTTGTGCGTATGTACACCGATTCCTTTAAGCTGTCTGTGGCAAGCTTGAAATATCATCCCCTGTAGTCCCCGTAAACGTAATCATATGGTGGCACTACTGACTACAAACATAATTATCTTCTTCGGTGCCCCCTATGCGATGCCGGTGCCCCCCCCCCCCCACCCCATATCAGTATTCTTGGCTACGGGCCTGAGTACAGGCTTCGACAGGTCAAAACATTGTGCCGCACACCGCAGTTGTCAGCTGGCCCACGCACTAGCGACAAAGGGTGTTAGAAGAGGCATCTCTGAAGTTTTACTGAAGCCGTTAGTGCTACATTTTCAAAGATTTTGTGTTCGTGAATCTTGTGCAATTTTGTAAGCTTTTCAGAGAGGACTCTTTACTTTAGTGGAGGAATACACCTTAGCAGAAACTCAGAAGTTATTCTACTCGCCGTCTTTTGGAACTTCGTGTGGACAATTAAACACAATACCTTCTGTCAAGGATCCCTCCCTGTCGGTCTGCACGCTACCCAAAGACTAATCAATCCCGTTACAATACCATTTTTGTGACCAACTAGAGACAGGCTGATTAGTGAGTTTTTCAATATTGTAATGAAAAGCACTACTTTTACGTCACCTTTATGAATTCCATGTCAAAGAGTTTAAAGTTGTCCATTAAATTAAGTATTGAATTTCCTTTTTCAGTTTTTCTCCAGAGGCTGGGGTGCAAGCTTCATGGATGAGCTGCAGCACCACCGCCTACTGGAGTGATTGGACATACATGAGAATTATTTTATCCTTTCTTGTATCGGACATGCTGCAACACAACAGAAAAACTTTATTACGGAATGGAAAATAGTGCAAGTAATGGTTTTTTAAAAGTATTCGTGGGGAGGTATGTGGTGTTTCTCACTCTCCTGTGTTAGGCTGTTAGTGCACAGAATAAGCCATGTGTCTTACATTGAGTTGGGTGTACTGAAGTTGGTAGGAGAAATTAAAAGTTAGAATGTGACATGGTTATTGTTGAAAACATGTATGGGAATCCGCTTGCAAAAATTTGGAAAAAAAATTAACTTTTTCTTCCCTTACTTATAAGGCCCTTCGGTTTTGAAAAAGGAGGAATATTTTCAGGATTTTTTTGGTGAACTTAGAAGAATATTCTCTGTAAAAACCTATGTATCATTGTAAAGAGCAAAGATGGGGAATTTCAATGAACATTTTAGTTTTGAAAGCTAATCTCATTACGTATGCAAATATGCAAATTAGATGACGTCATAAGGTTTTACATAGAAAACGGTAAAAAAAACCATACATATCACTAAAACTTTGTAATTTGTGGTGCAGGAGATTGTTTGGCCTTTTTTCCCTTTTATTTGATACCAAACTTGAGGGAATTTCACCAAACATGAGGACGATATGCCCTTTTACTCTTGCTATACAGCCCACAGTGAACTACCCACACTGACCTATATGACCTTTATATACACAGTGCACAGTGAACAGTGGCTCAGTGCTCAGTGCTCAGTGAAACGTAAACAACTTTGGATCTATAAAAAGAGCTGCACTGGCTTTGTAAGGTTGCTCTAAATGGACATTTCAGTACGTGAAAAAGTCAAAGGGTGCTCTGGCTTATAATTTTTGATATTGGGTGGTGATTTTGGGGTCAGAAATGCATGTTTTGGACCAAAAATGGTGCATTTTTGAAAATGTATTTGTTTGGATCTTTGAACCTCTCTAACTCACCCTACCCTTGCCATTTATTCTTATATCTTGGTATTTCGTTATAAGAGATCTTATAACGGACATTTTGGTGTTTCAATGGAAAAGATCGGACTTTCCGTTCTTGAGTTATTATTATTATTATTATTATTTTTTTTTTTTTTGGTGGGTATTTTGGGATTGATATGTAGATATTTGACCAAAAATTACGCATTTTTGAAAAAATTATACTTAAAATATCTCTAAATTCCCTATATCTGGCATCTAATTACCTCTCATGGTGTTTCTTTAGGTTCTAAGGTATTCAGTAAAAAGTGAGTAGAGTGACCTTTTCCTAAATGCCTAAACTGATTGTTTGAAAATATTGCGTCATTTCTAGCAATTTTGGGCATTTTGGGGGCATTTTTTCATTTAAACAACTATTTTTTGATGTTTTGTGAAAAATGTTCAATATACACCCCCCCCCCCCCACGGTGGCATGCGATAGATTTGTTTGTTGGCTTTATTTTGGTGGTTAAATAAAGGCTTTAAGTTGTTGCATGGCTGAGAAATAATGTTTTGAAAGCGAACCCTCGATTTGAGTGACTCAGTTACTCCGATAACGGGAAAGAGGTGCATACCACCATTAGAGAAACAGTCCTCTCGAGAAAGGTAGTACCAAAGTACACCGTCAGTTTTAAGTTCTGTTTATTCGCAGATTTCTTATGTTAAGGTGATCTGTTGATGCTGATTCTTCCTGGATATTAAATAGGGCATGTTAATATTTTTGTTGTACAAAAGTTGGACTTATTGAAAATGATTTAGGAGGTTTTAAAAATTATCAGGAGAAAGTGGTGATTTCCGTCACCTTGCAGATTAATATGGGTGGGTGTTTACCCTCTAAAGTTCATTCCCTTACAGCTCAAAATCTAAACAACCATGCAATAGTAAATATGTAGTGTCATGATAGGACAGCCTTCATTTGAGAGGTAGCTTGTCTGGACTGTGACATTTGACAAGGCTGCAGGGGGCATGTAACCCCCAAACAACCTAGCATAGCAAATTTGTCCTCGCGATCTCCTTGGACCCCTAAACCTGGTAAAAGCAAGGTCCTGGACAGTGTAATTGAGTCCATTAATTCCGATTTAGAACGTCTCCTTCCTCCCAAAGTAACTCCCTTTCGTAACATTTCTTTGGACGAGCAGAAGGCCCTTCTGTCCCTCAAGAAGAACAAGAATTTGATTATTAAGCCTGCTGACAAGGGCGGTGCCACTGTTGTTTGGCTTCGAGATCTGTATGATTCTGAAGCTGAGAAACAACTCTCAGACCAAGCAGCATACAGCGAACTGCCGATGGACCCCACTTCCGAAATCCAAACCTTGGTCAAGAATACCTTAGCTACCCTTGTAAGTCAAAAACATCTTCCTGAATCGGCTAAAGCCCTTCTGCACCCTTACCCACAAATCTCCAATTTCTATCTACTGCCCAAAATTCACAAGGCCAATAATCCTGGTCGTCCCATTGTGTCTTCCCACAGCTGCCCCACGGTTCTGATTTCACAGTACGTAGACTCTGTACTTTCCCCATTAGTTTCAACCCTACCTTCGTTTATCCAGGATACTCCTCACTTGCTTAGGTTAATTCAAAATTTTGAGTTTCCTGAGAATCCCAGTGAACGTACTTTATTCACCATGGATGTCAGCAGCCTCTATACTTCAATCCCCCATCACGCTGCTTTAAGAGCCATACGCCATTATCTTGATCAACGCCAGGACCCTAACATCCCTACCACCACCTTTCTTCGCTTGACAGAACTAGTCCTCACACAAAATTGCTTTCAGTTCAATGGTCGTTTTTTCCGCCAAACTAAAGGAGTAGCTATGGGCACTAAACTGGGACCTTCTGTGGCCTGCCTCACCATGGACCACTTTGAGGAGCAGATGTTCTCTCCATACACCGGGATCAAGCCCATACTTTATAAAAGGTATATTGACGATATTGTTGGGGTCGCAGTGGGTCCTCGAAACGATTTGAAAAAGTTCATTAACTTTGCTGAAAGTCACTCACTGTATTTCCAACTCCTCAGTAGTGTTTTAGACACGGAATTATCCATCTCCGACCGTAAAATCAAGTCCAATCTCTACTTTAAGCCCACTGACTCTCACAACTACCTCATGTACCCTTCCAACCACCCCAGATCTTGTACCAATTCGATTCCTTTTTCACAACTTTTACGGGCCAGACGGATTTGTTCCGACGACCAGGATTTCGCTAAAGTTTCCAAGCAGATTATTTCTTTCTTTGAACAACGCCAGTATCCACAACGAGTGCTCTCTAATGCCCTAAAACGCATGCAAGGAATTGATAGAGACTCTGCCCTTGCCCCCAAAACTGACCATAAACCCACCAGACGTATCCCGTTGGTCCTATCCTTTCACCCATCTGTAACTCCCATTGTACGTGCCATTTACAGGAATGTAGAGACCCTCCGTCATGACCCATCCACCCGTGACCATTTCCCTGAACCCCCCATCACAGCATTCAGAATTGAAAAGAACCTATCTAAGCACTTGGTCCGTGCCTCTCAACCTCAAGCGGTCGTGCCTAACACCCCAGGAACTTTTCCTTGCAACCGTGGGAGATGCAATACTTGCCCGGTGGTCAGTTATGACAAAAACCTTTCCATTGTAGGTCCCAACAACAATAGGTTTAACGTTCATCAGCATTTTACCTGTACTTCAGCCAATGTTGTTTACGTTCTCGTATGTAAACGCTGTAATATACTGTACGTGGGAGAAACAAAACGTCGTCTTGCTGACCGAGGCACGGAGCACCTGAGGTCAATCAAGCAGAACCTCACAGGGTTCCCGGTAGCCACACACTTCAATCCCCAGTCAAAATACTCGATCCGTGACTT